>NQVE01000201.1:157500-403207 GCA_003260385.1 Cuscuta australis
TTCATTCCTCCCACTTCGTACTAGCCTCAAGGAAGGAAGAAAACACAACAACTCCATATTTGTGTGCCAAGGAAAAAGGAGATGCAAGAAGGAAACCATACATAGTTTTAAAAATCCTGAGCTCAAATACAGAAGCCCCCTTCTACGTAAATTCTGTAATTTTTCATCCATTATTTCGTATCACTTTCTTCACCAAAGTTGTAGCCCCGTTTTTTTACGAATTCAACCCAAAAAATGCAATTTCCTTAAGAAACGAAGGACATATGGTCAAAATACTAGGACTGTGCCAGTGGTGGCGAGCTCCTCGGGTTGGGCTAGTTTATTCGTCATATTCATATCGTTTCATTCCAAAGGCTTACCATCAACTCTCTAAAGATTATTAGGAACTTCTAGAAGGTACTGTAGAGATGGTTTTACGAAAGAAGCTTGAAGTTGATAAGTTGGTCGTCGGAATCATCGTTGTTCATTAGATCATCCG
Source organism: Cuscuta australis (assembly GCA_003260385.1). NCBI lineage: Eukaryota > Viridiplantae > Streptophyta > Magnoliopsida > Solanales > Convolvulaceae > Cuscuta > Cuscuta australis. Next base: position 157,979 of record NQVE01000201.1, read on the forward strand.
AAATCCTGGCAGCACATATCAGTCCACTTGTGAGCTATATTCGACCACTTTAACTTCCTTATTCTAACATGGTTTGTTTACAGAAGTTAACACTACAAGAAAGTTGGTATTTCGACGCACTTAAAATTGTTGTTCGCCACACTTATAAATGTGGAAAAACTGATTTGCCACACACGACCTAAGTGTTACTACGTAAATGTGGGAAAATTTTCGCCGCACTTTTATAAGTGTGGCTATTGAATATATTAACCACACTTAGTATGTGTGGCTAATATTTTATTTTACCGCACTTATATGTGTTCTTATGACACCAACACTTGCAAGTATTGCAAATGTCATGTTAATTTTTTTTAAAAAAAATTATTATAAAATTCATTATTTATAAGAAAATAACAATTATATTTTAATTATTGATCTTCTTTAAATTAAAGAGTTTTATAGGAATACTGAGTACTCATGCATTTCAATAAATTAAACCACCAATTAAGTACGTCAAATCATCAGTATACAAAACCAAATTAAACTTATAAGAATACACTACAAGCAACAAATAAAAAACATAAAAAAGGGCTAACTCTACTTTTAGATTTAATGAAGATTCTTGTCTGAAGGTGCAATAATCTCCCTTGTATCCAGAATCTTTAGATTCCTTGTGGCCGGACTATCTTTGTTTCCCCTTCAAACCTTCATTCAATAGACCTAACTAGAAGTGATACTTTTAGAAGTAGCATAGCTTGACAAAGATCACTCGAATGCAGAAACTTTTGATGTTTAATCAACCTGCAACATCTAAACAAAAAATTCTACCATTGCTATGTTTAAACAACAAGAGAAAAGGACCTCAAATATACAACGAAAAAATGTAAAGCTATGTATAATGAATATGTGCTTACATGTATTTACACTTTCTGGGCATGTTGCTCGAGGAAAAAAGAATATCCTCTTGGGCAAAGTGTGCTCCTTTGATATAATCTCCAAGCAAAGCCTTGTTTTTCTGGAACCATACATCCTCAATTAAAGATCTCACCTATAAAAAAAATTAAAAATTACAGGATAGAATGTAAAAAAATGGAACAAAAACTAGCTAAAAGAGCACAAACTATATAACAATGTCTTCCTAAAAGGTGAATAGCAGAAAGACCATCATAAATCATACTCAGCTTGTGAAACATATTTATACTCAATAAACAATACAATGCATTATAGATTTAACCTAACTGCTTCAATTCATATTACCCTTGGAGATTAAAAGTCAATGTGTATAAACACAATAAGTTACATGTCCAGATACAAAGAAAACTAAAAAAGTTCAATGACTTATTTATTAATAGCAATTAACATTGACATCCTGGAGTATTTAAATCAAAACAGTTTTAAAAGTGGTGAAAGGAAATGCCTTGGGTGTAGAGGGGTTACTCCATAATAAGTAAAACCTGTTTAAACTCAATCATAAGCCACTTCTCTACTAATTTTACCAAAATAAGTAATTAAGGTTTCTTCTTATTATAGGCATACTCTGCACCATGAAGCACGCTAGATAGCCCAAGCGTAATACCCCGAGTAACCCACCAAACAAAAGCAATCCCCCTTCTTTGGGAGCCTCACAGCTAGGGAGCCGCTGGCCGAACCTGGCATGCCAGGCACAGTGGCACACTGCATACATATGACAGTAAAAGTGAAATCATCAATTAAACAACAGGACTAAAGGTAATTTCAAATCTGTTTATGACCTTAAACAATAATATTAAGGCTCAAATTAAACAATAAAAACAAAACCATCATATAAACGAAGAGGAAACTGAAGAACAATTATGGACTTTAAAGATTATACCCATGAAAACACCGTACCCCTGGATGCTAGGTTTTTTGAGCTTTGGTTTCATTTATGTTGCTCTTCATCCCGGGTTTGAATGAAGGTAAGGTGGACAAAATTTTCTAATTGAAACTTGAAGGATATATGTCATGTATTATATCCTCAACCTCAACCACCCAGGAAGAAGGCCCAGAACTTCTTCGTTGTGTGAAAACCTTTGAAAATCCCATTGAGGCATTTCGACAAACAGTTGGCGGGCAACTTTCATCAGTTTGAACTTCAATTAGATTCTCCACTTTAGATATACAAGCAGGCCCTGGGGATTGTCTAAGGATCCTTGGGATGTCATGAGAACATTAAAAAAGTTAATACAATAGGAGGATAACGTTGAAGCAAAACATCGAACAGGTGGTGTCCCCTTCTACTACAGAATATGCTTTGAACTATTTGGTGATGAGGGGCTGCCTAGGACTTCAAGTAACACCTCAGGGATATTAAATTCACCAAAATCAAACCAGGGGGCAGCAAAGCACCATAGAAAACCTTTGCAAAACTCTCAGACCTGAATCGTGACTCTGCTGCAATTTTTCAGCGATAACAACTTTCTCACTTCCTCAAAATAAGCCACAAAATTCACAATATAACATGGGTAGATGATAAACACTTGAAATCGATCAAGAAAAAGCAAAGAAACCTGAATCTGATCGGGTAAATGGGTGAATTGCAAACTGGAATTTTTCAAAACTTTTTCGCTAGAGCTCTTGACACGCGCTAGGGTTAGCATGGCGATTTTCTTCTATAGAATGAATCTGGAATTCTATCGTTCCCGATTACCATCTGCCATCTCTCGCTCCGACGTTGCCATCTTTCTTCTAGGATTTTCTAATTTCACATTTTCACCCGGTGAACTTCATGCCGTCTATGTATAATACTCCCTCCTGATCTTCCCATTATGCTTACAAGACTTTTGACCGACTTTATTTTCAATTCAATTTAATTGATTATAGGAGTAAAATTTTAAAATAAAATTTATATAGTAATAAACTACATGAAAAATTCTACAAAACTAGAGGTGACAAGACTATATTATTTTATGAAATTACTAGTAAAATTGAATAAACAAAGTGAGTAAAGTTTGATCATGTGAATAGTGACTGGGAAGATCTATCGTGGACACAGGGAGTATGAAGATTTTTCCTCCCGAAGGAGTTACTGACTAATCAGGATGGTTGGATTATATTTTTCAGTTGGTTATTGGGCTCACTTTGATTTGTAAAAAAACAAGTTTACTACATTTATCAAAAGTGGATTATACAATTGTTTATAACCACAATTTAGAAGTGTAGAGAAATTGAGCACCATTTAAATCTTTTCCACCCTAGGCTAAGTGCGGTAAAATAAGGGCGGTAAAAAGGTAAAAAGCACATTTTCTTGTAGTGTAAAGTCTTACATTTTATGAATCTACAGAATCAAACAGTTTGCAATTCTAAGAGAAACAATGGAGATATGATCAAAATACGGAAGGTTGTCCAACCATGACAGATTGACGAACTTGGTGATTTTCGAAGTTGTTTTCACTCTCGTTCATTTGTGAGATTTCGGCCATTGATTTTCAGGTTTGTACCCTTGCATTAGAATTATCGAATCGTTCATCACATATGTACATGTATACATATAAATCCATACGTTGGAACCATCTCCAAAATATATAGATGTGGTACATATATAAATAAAAGTGTGGAGATAAAAATACACCAAATCCACAGAGTTAATATATACATATACAAATATAAATATAAATATTGTAAATCATTACAAAAACATATACATGACCATGAAAGGTGTTAAAATAAATTAAGAAAGTATTTTAGAGACTTCAAACAACAAAGATAGGATTCGCAGTCACGGACGGTCGAGGTGAACGGTTGACCCCCGAGTAAATCTTCACAGAGCACCACAACGGTCAATCAAACGGTCAACCGCCATTGACCAACAGTTGACCATCACAGTCCCAGCCGAACAAGGAAAGCTTCAGGCGCAGCATCACGGTTGACTATCAGAAGGCAACAGTCGACCGTCACGGTGGCAGAACCGGAATCCTAGAAACTGTGTAGCACGATAGATTCTCGTTCCAAAAGGTTGACCGTATCTAACCCCATAGCTTTGTTGAAGACTTGTCGTGCGGTCCAAAATAAATTAAAAAAATTTATAAACTATTTTTAGCTAACCCCCAATATATAATCAAATAAAAACTATAGCTAGGGAGAGTAAGAGTCGATCCCACGGGGAAAGTTTATCCTTTTTAAAACCATTTTAGTATGCGAATACGTTGTCACGAAAATAAATATGAAAATAAAACTAACTACTACACATATGATAACACTTATAAAACTAATAATAGAACTTATTTTAAAAATAAAAATTAAAACTTATAAATAACTTATATAACAAAGAACTTACTCCGTATAATATAACTTATAAACAAATACATGGGGGTTGAATAAAAAGTAAATATTTTTTTGTTTTTATATTTTCTTATTTTTTGATTTTTTGATAAAATGGGGGAAACAAACTCAAAAGATAATTGATGGATACCCAATATTTTCCCAAGGACTGTAGATCGGCCTAGGTCCAAATATAGGTATCCGGGCCTTATAATATTGAAAGATAATACGAGAATAATAATTAATAGTAATAGAAGCACTGCTCACTAAATAATAACTCAAATCGGCGGTCCTCTCCTTTATTCGGTCCTCTTAGGAACGGAATATGCTTGAGGATCGCCAGAATATCTTTTATTATTTACTCACGTATTTTCTCTCCTCCTTACAAGATATCCTCCATTCCCCAAGTCCCTCTTTCTTTTATAGGCACTCCCCATCCATTATCCTCTTCAATAATGGCAGTGATTGGGGGAATATTCGTGCTAGTCTTCCTCCATCTGGGGGGATGTATCTCAGCTTGAGGCCGTCCACTGGAGGACAAGCCTGTCCGTCCATCTCTTGCTCCCTGTCCGTCCCTTTCTTCTTGTCCTTGTTCCTTCAATTAGGGGGGACTGCTCTAGACTCTTCCATACGATTTCTTTCCTTCTAGGGTAGCTTATTCTTAGTGGGCTGGGCTTCAGCCCATTCTTAAGCCCCCAATCCTTTTCCTTTTTCCTATCTTTTCTCACGGATAACTTCCTTTGACTGGCCCAATATATTTTCTCTGGGTCGGACACTCCTTTTGATGGACGGAATCTAAATTGGGCCTGGGCCCAATTTGCTAGTATTCTCTCGATGGGCTTGGTTCCCATCACATGCCCCTTTTTTTTACAAGTCAAAAATAAAGGATTTTTTGGCTGTAGTCTTTCTCGCATGCTCTATCAGAAAGTTTCTCCTCTGTCCCTAATTTTTTTTTTGACGAAGATCCTCTTTTTGGGGAAAACCCCATCATTCACTTTGTATTTACTGCGGATGTTTTCTGTAGCGCATCTTTGCGGGCCACGGGCCTTGGATGAATAATTGGCCGACTGGACTGTCTTTTGGTCACACACTCCTTGGATCGTGGTGCCGCATATCTCTCCAATCACTGCCTGGGGTGCCAATGGCCCACGTCACCTTAATAATGGCTGACCATAGCAGGAAAAAGGGGTGGCAACAGAGGGCCGCATGCCTGGGGAATTGCCAGTGTGGACCGCCTGGAAGTCTGCGCCACTTAAATACCCATGGCCCATTTTTCCGAACCCCTTTTGACCGGTCCCTCTAATTCCCTCAATTGCTGCGTAGGGCCGTTCTACTGCGCACAATTCAAGGTCCCCACCCATCTATGATTGTGGGACCGTAACAGGAAAAAGGAAAGCAACAGAGGACCGCAGATCTGGGAAATCGGCAGAGTGGACCATTTGGAGTTAGTGCTCCTGACCCGAGTCCAAGGTTACAATTCTCTTTTTCAGGCGTCCCTTCACTGCCATTGGGCCGTTTCGAAACAGGTGCAATTCAAAATTCTTACCGTTGCAAAGAGATATTGAGGGTGGACCGTTTCTTCTCCCTCTTCTTTCTCTCCATAAATACGGTCCCTCTCCCCTCTCCTTCTTCACGCTCACACGCAACTCTTCACTTCTCCTGCCTTTATCCCTACCGAATCATCCTCTCTTCTTCCCAAGACCTTTACTCTCGCTCATCATGAAGAAGACAATCTCCAAGGTTTCCAAGATTTTCAACGGCGGCAAGAAATCCAAGGAGGACGAGAATGTTTCCTCCATCACTCCTGCGCAATTGGGGGAGATGAGGGGAGTCATTCCTCCTGATTATGGCGTCCAGGAAGCCACGGGTACTACTTTGGAGCGCAATCCTGACATCTCCCGCCGACTGGTCGTCCACTATGACTCGGTTAGGATGGGATGCCGCTTCCCTCTCCATCCCCTCTTGGTCGAACTTTGCAACCGCTACGCCATACCTCCCGGTCAGATTTCCTCAAACTCCCACGAGAGTCTTTTTGGCTTCTTGGCGCGGTGTCACAAGAGAGGCATCCAACCCACTCTAAAGCTCTTCCTCTCTTTCTTCCGTCCCCACAAGTATGATGGCGAGTTGGGCCGGGGGTTCGTGAGCTTCACGGCCCGGACCGATATGCAGTTTTTGGATAGCCCGGTCGACAAACTTGACGATTGGTTCCGCCGCTTCTTCGTGGTGGTAGTTCCCGAAGATCTTCCCTTCCCCAACATGTGGCGGAAGAAGGAAGATAAGTTCCCTTCTCACCTTTTTCCCCCTCGCGACTCGGAGCTCGAGGGGGTCTTCCGTCTTCTTCGCAAGAACGGCTATCCGGTCCCCCGCGCGCTCCTCCTCGAGGACTCGTATTTTCGGGGTCTCGGATTCTGGGTGTCTCCCGATATTCCTCCTCAAGAGCCGTCGGGAGACACAACTTCCTCTTGGGTTCCTCCTTTCAGGAGCACTCGACTCCGTCGGCGATCTTCTCGAAGGGATCCTTCCCCGGAGGAGGACACCGAGGGCGAGGAAGTAGAGTCCGCGACGGGGGCCCTATCTCTGGCGCTTGCCCACCAACCTCCCCTTTCGGAAGAGGTGGTGGTTGAGGACGTCTCCGAAGATGATGGCCTCTACGACTTCCCTCCGGGGACCCTGAGGGTGTCCGGCCTTATCCCCGGCGTTCCTCACACTCCTCTCTTTGGCAGGGGAACTTCTTCTTCGGCTCAGCCCATGGGCCCACTAGGTTTCCACCCCCAAACCAGTGGACCCCTTCCGACAGGGCGCGCCACTGGTTCGCAAGGGTCCCTTGAGCCGCCTCACGTTCAGGTGGCCGGGATTGGGATTCCGTGCAGCACAGAATCTCCTTGGGAATAATCCCCCTCCTCTGGCTGTGGGGGGGACGAAGCAATTTCCCAACCCCAAACGTCCAATATCCTTAATTTTGCAAATTCTGCGGCGGAGAATATTTTTGGGACTCCCTTTGGTCATGGCGCCGTTCCTCTCCCTGGAACAAATATCCATCAATCTTTTTTGGAGACGGAGGAGTTGATTCGGTCCTCCAGTTTTGGGAAGGCCACTGTCCCCTCCTCCATCCGTCCTACTGCCATCCCCGGTCCATCAATTCAGGAGACCGGGTCCTCCTCTTCTTCTCAGGTCCGCCACAAGAGGGGCCGGAACTCCACCCCTCTCCCCGGTTCTCTGGTGTCCGCCGGTCCTCCCATGGGGACCGCCGATGATGGGTTTCTCATTGGGCAAGGGGGTCAACCCTTTCCCTATGCCCGGAAGGCCTATCAATTCACAGGATACACGTCCTGGGTAGGACGAGACTTCAACAACAAGCTTCAAGAAATACAACAGCTCAAGAGGGACCATCCTGACGTGGTCCACAGCCCGGCCTGGCCTTTTATGCAAGAGGAGTACACTCTTATGGTCAGTGTCCTTTTCCTCCTTTATTCTAAGTATTTCACTTACTTCTTTGGATCCTTTGGGACCGCTAACTTTTTCTGCCTTCCTCTTTTGACAGGCCGATTATGTTGCCACTTCCTCTGCTCAGCGCCATTCCCTTCGCTTATTGGATCGCAATGCTACTTTATCAAAGGAGCTGAGGGATTTCAAATCTCGGCACTCTATTTGCGTTGAGCGTCCGGAATATGATCGGGTTTTGTCCGAGAACGATCAACTCCACTCGGACCGTGAGCGGCTTGCGGCCAAGGTCGGGCAACGTGATCTAAACCGGATTCATGACCTCAAGGAGATAGAATTCCTGAGGAGGGACTTGGAGCGGCAGGTCAGAGAGCGTGAATTGCAAGTTCGAGAGGAGGCAGAGCTTCACCGAAGGAGATCAGAGGAAGAGCTGGAGCGAACGTGGCGTCATCGATCCGAGGAGGAAGCGAGGAAGGCGGCGGAAGAGGTCGAGCAGAGGTGGCGCCTCCAACATGAAGAAACGGAACGTCAACTTTCTCAATGGGTCAACGAGCTAAACCTGACCCTTATGGAGGAGAGGCGTTCAGCTCGGAGTTCCCTTGATGAGGCCCGGCGCTCGCTCGAGAACGAGCGTCTCACATATGAGGGACATATGGCTCGGATGGAGTCTGATCGCATTTCAGACTATGGCCGGGGTTTCTATCGTGGAGGTTTGGAGGTCCAAGAACAATTTTATCGTGGACTGGAGCCTTACTCTGATGGACTAGATCCTTGGCTGAAGTTTCCAGGGGTCCCAAAACCCATGGGACCAGAGCCTTCTTTCCTTCGTTCTTCTCCCTCGCCTTGAATTTTCAAGTCACTATTGTACTTTGTTTAGGAACGGTCCTCATGTGCATTTGTATTGATTTTTTTTTTTACTTATCTCATGGACCGGAACAATTGATGATGAATGGGAAATTTCTTCTTCATATTAAGCACAGTACAATCCATTCTCTTTAAACAAAAGGGAAAAAGAAAACTTTGAAAAAGAGGCTTGAAAAATTATGGGAGGACGGAACCTTGAACATGTAGCTTTTACTGGTAGAATTTTTTGAGATGCTCCACATTCCAATAATTGTCCAATGCCTTCCCTTCCGATGTAGCCAACTGATAGGTGCCTGTACGCACCACCTTCTCCACACGGTACGGTCCTTCCCAATTCTGGGCTAATTTTCCTCCTTTAGTGGGCTGACTTTTCTCCCTTTTACGTAGGACCCAATCCCCTACTTCAAACGTCCGAAGTACAGTTTTTTTGTCATGATACCTCTTGGATTGCCGTTGGTACTCCTCCGCCTTTACTGCCGCGTCGTCCCTCCTTTCTTGAATGAAATGGGAGTCCACTTCCATCAATTGCTCATTGAGGCTTGGAGTGTATGCTTCCACCCTTGTGCTAGGGACCAAGACCTCCGTAGGTACCTTTGCCTCAAAGCCATAAGCCAAGGCAAAGGGAGTCTCCCCTGTGGCCCTCCTTGGGGTAGTCCTATGGGCCCACAACACATAGGATAGCTCTTCTACCCAGGACGTGCCCAACTCGTGCAGTCTCTTTTTGATGCCGTCTACAATCGTCCTGTTGGTGTTTTCTACTTGCCCATTGCATTGCGGGTAAGCTACGGCGGCCCGACTGAGTTTAATTTTCCACGCATAACAGAATTCCTTGAAACTTGTGCTGGCAAACTGGGTGCCATTGTCCGTTATAATTTGCTCAGGAACACCGAATCTGCATAATAAATTTTTCCACACGAACTTACGGCAATTCTCCTTCGTGATCTTCACAAGGGCCTCTGCTTCGACCCATTTGGTGAAGTAATCTATCGCCACAATGGCAAATTTCTTCCTTCCAGCCCCTTGGACGAAAGGACCCACCAAGTCCAACCCCCATCTAGCAAAAGGGATGGCTGTAGTGATAGGGGTGTAAAAGGTGGATGGGCGTCCAGGGATTGGTGCAAATGCTTGGCAAGTTGGGCATTTCCTCACCAACTCCAGCGCATCCTTCTTCAAGGTGGGCCAATAGAATCCCTGGAGTATCACCTTTCTCGCTAGAGTAAGGGCACCTTGATGGGCAGAACAGACTCCTTGGTGTACTTCTTCCAATATTCTTCTTGCTTCTCTCTCACTCAAGCATTTGAGCATCTTTTTCCCCGTCCAATTGATATTTGGGAGCCATTAATTGAACTCTGCGGGCCTCCTTGGGGTCAACAGGGAGCTCTCCCTTTTCAAGGTATGTGATCAGGGGGCTCATCCAAGTTGTTCCTGGACCGGATATCTCGAGGACAGGGACCACCTCTTCCCAAACAGGACAGATCCTCTCGTGCTGCCTTACCATACCCTCCATGTGGATGGGAATGGTCCTACATAATTTAGCAAGCATATCCGCCTCTTCATTCTCTTCTCTTGGAACATATATGAGCTCATAAGACTCAAATTGTCCAAGTAGAGTCTTGGCGCAGTCCCTGTACTTCTTCAACCTTCCTTCCTTGGCCTCCATTTCTCCTTTTAGCTGCCCGATGGCCAATTTTGAATCAGATTTAAGGCGAATGTGCTTTATCTTCATGAATAGGGCAATTTGGATTCCTCCAATGAGGGCCTCATATTTTGCTTCGTTGTTGGTGGCCCGAAATGTGAATTTAAAGGAATGATAAGCCTTGAAACCTTCAGGGGAGGTGAGGACCGCTCCTCCTCCTGAACCGTCTTTAGTGCAAGATCCATCTGAATGGACCTCCCATAATTCCCTTTTTCTCTCCTGACCGGTCCCATCCTCCTCTGGCTTCCCTCTTGCTGTGCACTCCACCATAAAATATGCAATGACCTGGCCCTTCTTTCCAGAACGGGGCTGGTAAGAAATATCATATTGAGAGAGGACCATGGCCCACTTAATGACCCTTCCTGAAGAAGATGGGTCCCTCAAAACTGCTCCCAAAGGCTGGTCCATCATGATTCTCACTGGGTGAGCTTGGAAATAGGGAGTTAACCTCTTGACAATTACCACCACCGCCAAAACACATTTTTCCAAGGGAGTGTACCTTGTTTCCGGTCCTCTTAAGGCCCTGCTCGTGTAATAAACTGGCTTTTGGACTCCTTCTTCTTCCCTCAAGAGGACCGAACTCACTGCCAGGTGGGCCACCCCCAAGTATAAGAAAAGGACATCCCCTGCCAATGGCTTGGAGAGGACCGGTGGAGAGCTCAAATATGCCTTCAAGTGTTCAAAGGCCTCTTGGCACTCTGCGGTCCACTGGAAGTTTCCCCCTCCCTTTAAAATCGTGAAAAAGGGCAGGGACCGCTCCGCGGACCGTGCCAAAAACATTCCTAAGGCCGCTATCCTCCCTGCTAATCTCTGGACTTCCCTCAAATTCGTTGGTGGTTCCATGTCTTGGATGGCCTTCAACTTGTCCGGATTGACCTCAATCCCTTTCTTGATCACCATGTAACCAAGGAATTTTCCTCCCTGGACCCCAAAGGCACATTTTTTGGGGTTCAATCTCAAATTATGCTTCCTCATGATGCTAAAGCATTTCTCCAAGTGTTGAGGATGGTCCGCTGCTTGCTTACTTTTGATCAATAGGTCATCCACATAAGTCTCCATGATCTGTCCCAGGACCTCCTTGAATAATAAAGAGATCATTCTTGTAAATGTGGCCCCCGCATTACGCAGCCCAAAAGGCATGACCACGTAACAATATACTCCTTCAGGGGTGATAAAGGCTGTGGATTCCGCATCATCTTTGTCCATGAAAATTTGATGGTATCCTCGGAAGGCGTCCATAAAACTCAATAGTTCATGGCCCGCCGTTTCATCTACCAGTTGATCTACTCTTGGTAGGGCAAAGGGGTCCATAGGACATGCCTTATTGAGGTCAGTGAAGTCCACACACATACGAAAGGTGTCCCCTTTTGGTGCCAGCACCACATTGGCGAGCCATTTGGGATATTTGACCTCCCTAATGTGGCCGGCCTCCAAAAGGGTTTTCACCTCCTTCCTCACAAATTCTTTTCCGTCCGTGGACAGATATCTTTTCTTCTGCTTGACCGGGAAGGAGTCCATCTCGATGTTCAACCTATGGCAAATGACTGAGGGATCGACTCCGGGCATATCCTTGGATTCCCATGCAAAGAGGACCGAGTTTTCTCTTAATACTCGGATTATCTCTTCACGGGTATCCTCCCCTAGCCCTAAACCGATCCTCACAACCTTTTCTTGATCCCCTTCCGGGAATAGCACCACTTCCTCCATTTCCACCGCTGGCTTGGGCCTCTCCCGGTCTTCCTCCTTCCTTTCTTTATCATCCAAAACATGCCCGATGGTTTGGATGTTGAGGTTCTCCTTGTCTATCTTCTTACAGGCGCTTAGATAGGCCTTCTTGGCCGCGGGCTGATCACCAAGCACCCTCCCAACACCTTCGGGAGTCCTAAACTTGAGGCACAGGTGTTCAAGGGATAGTGCACCTCCCAAGTCCTCTAGCCCAGGCCTCTCTAAGATGGCATTGTGAGCGCATTTGATGTCGACCACTACAAAATCCATCCTCATATGTCTCACCTTAGGATGCTCGCCTATGATGATGTCCAATTTAATGGACCCTTCCGGTTCAATTATATCTCCAGTGAAGCCGGACAAGGGCATGTTAAGCTTTGTGAGATCTTCCTTCCTGATTCCCAATTGCTGGGCGGCTTCCCAGTACAGCACATTGACACTGCTTCCAGTGTCCACCAAAATTCTTTTAACAAAAAAATTGTGAATAGCCATAGAAATTACCAGGGGGGTCCGATGAGGACTAAGAATGAGTGGTAAATCTTCGTCCGAGAAGACAATGGGCTCCCTCCTTCCTTTCTTGGCCGCTTGGCCTATATCAATGGACCCAACATACAGCTTGCGAGCCCATTCCTTCCTCTCCTTGCTTGTGACTCCTGTTTCTGGACCGCCAAAGATGACTCCTACTTGGGGAAATTCTTCCGGGTTCTCCTGGACTTGCTGTTGAGGTTGGGCGTCCCTACGCCAAACATTACCTCCTTGGTTCGGCTCCTGATTGGCACTTGGTTCCTTGTTCTTCATCTCTCCTTCCATCTTTTTGAGGAAATGGCATTCTTCAGTGGCGTGTCCAGGCCTTCTATGGAAGTTGCAATATTTTTCTGGGTCATAGGGCCACTGCCTTCTCTTTTGATCTCCACGTTTCCTCTTCTGCCAACCTTCCTCCTTGCTCTTAATTTCTGCCACTGGTGCGGCCAGTGACTTGAGGGTAGGGATGGAGAAAGTGGCCACCTTGGTCTTTTCTCCTTTCTTTTCTTTGTCCGGGCCTTTATGCCAAGCTCCCTTGCTCTTTCCTTTCAGGCGATCTGACTCTTCCGTGGCGCAGAACTTGTTAACTCTAGCCATCATAGCCTTGTAAGAAGTAGAGGTATCATAATCTAACTTCCTGAATAATTCCCCCGACCTGAGAACATTCATGAACAGAGCAATGGAAGTCTTATCGTCCATAGGCTCCACCTCATTGATTGCTTCATTCCATCTTTGTACCAATTCACTGTTGGTCTCTCCCTCCTTTTGCTTTAGGGAGAAAAGATGGGTGAAGTGCTTTTTTGGCTGGAACCTTCCTCCATAAGCGTTGAGGAAAAGTTGAGCAAGATCTTTGAAGCAATCAATGGTCCCATTAGGAAGAGTGAGGAACCATTTTACGACCGGCCCTTCCAAGGTTCCTACGAAGAGGCGACATTGGATCTCGTCCTCCACGGCGTGCATCAACATGTGAGTTTGGTACGCAGCCAAGTGATCATTGGGATCGGTGACTCCCTTATAACGGATTTCAGGGGCTTTCATACCCCTGGCAGTTGAGCTTTCATCACTCTGGCAGTAAAGGGAGAAATTATCTCTACTGTGGGCCCGAAAGACCCGTCCTTGCCAACCTGCCTCTTTAGTTCCTCCATTTCTTTTCTCAATTTGAGGATGTCTCCGGCATCTTCATTGCCGTGCCCCCCAGAATTTTCTCCAGATTCCTCAGTCCTGGGTCCCAACCTTTGGGACGCATTTTTGCGCATCCTCTTATGTACTGATATGCGCCCTTGACTTTCCACCTCCTCATCCTCTCCTTGACCTGTTTCTCTCCCGGTCCCTTGGGACCGGGCCTCTCCTTCCTTGTTGAGCCACCCGATCAACTTTCGGACTATGGGGGAGTTGGCGTCAAATTTTTCTGCTGCTGCCTAGGAATTCTTTGGATGAGAACTCTTAGGGGCTTTAGAGTGGAAACTGCGTTCACCAGATTTGTCTTGTGTTTCACGCCTGGATTGGGAGAGAGTTATTTGGTGTCTAAGATCCTCAGATGAAAGCTTCTCTTTCCCTTCCAAGTTGGTTCGCGCCTTAGCAGCAATTCTCTTCCTCTTGGACCGATTTTTGCCCATAGTAACAGTTGGAAACCTTTACTTGATGAAAAAGGCGGACCAACGGGAGATAGCGGCCCCTGAGCAAGAAATCGGTCCTCCTGTATGACCGGCTGATAAATGCGGTCCTCTGTGGAAGATCGGTCCTCCTTTCACTCTTTTTTTTTTTTGAACAATGGACCGACTAAAAAGAGGAGTCCTTCTGGGTGGACCGCGAACTTATCTCCTTCACTTGGAATGGACCGCTAATTCCCCCTAGGTCTAGGAAGAGGTCTTTCCGAGTGAACAAGAGTGAGATAGGCTCGCTATCAACTCTCGAGAAGGTTAAGAAGCTTCAATCGGTCCCACGGTCGGCGCCAGTGATGGATACCCAATATTTTCCCAAGGACTATAGATCGGCCTAGGTCCAAATATAGGTATCCGGGCCTTATAATATTGAAAGATAATACGAGAATAATAATTAATAGTAATAGAAGCACTGCTCACTAAATAATAACTCAAATCGGCGGTCCTCTCCTTTATTCGGTCCTCTTAGGAACGGAATATGCTTGAGGATCGCCAGAATATCTTTTATTATTTACTCACGTATTTTCTCTCCTCCTTACAAGATATCCTCCATTCCCCAAGTCCCTCTTTCTTTTATAGGCACTCCCCATCCATTATCCTCTTCAATAATGGCAGTGATTGGGGGAATATTCGTGCCAGTCTTCCTCCATCTGGGGGGATGTATCTCAGCTTGAGGCCGTCCACTGGAGGACAAGCCTGTCCGTCCATCTCTTGCTCCCTGTCCGTCCCTTTCTTCTTGTCCTTGTTCCTTCAATTAGGGGGGACTGCTCTAGACTCTTCCATACGATTTCTTTCCTTCTAGGGTAGCTTATTCTTAGTGGGCTGGGCTTCAGCCCATTCTTAAGCCCCCAATCCTTTTCCTTTTTCCTATCTTTTCTCACGGATAACTTCCTTTGACTGGCCCAATATATTTTCTCTGGGTCGGACACTCCTTTTGATGGACGGAATCTAAATTGGGCCTGGGCCCAATTCGCTAGTATTCTCTCGATGGGCTTGGTTCCCATCAATAATCAACTTCTCCAATAAAAGTAACCCAAGAAACACCGCCAAGAACCCGAAACAAAATAAGAATAAACAGAAGTCGAACATTACACGTATAGTATGCACGTACACAATATATTACTCCCTCCGTCCCCTTGTATTTGTCCACATTTGACTTTTGGAACTGTTCATCTAAGCACTTTGACTCATCAAATTCTCTCAATGTGTAAGCCTAAATATAGTCATGTGTGATCTTGTTTGATTTGTCTTAACATATAGATTACTAATATATAATTTTTATAATTTTTTAATATACAAATTACAAGATAAAATGGATTAATGAAGTGCATTGGATGGTGTGCAAAAATGAAAGTGGACAAATACAGGGGGACGGAGGGAGTATGTAACTTACGTAGTTAAGAATAGAAAAAATCAATCAAAGGCCGAGTCGATTCATTTTCTTAACCACGATATGGAGGATTGTCAACTCTCCACACAGACAAGAGTCATGTAATTCAATAATTTCATAATGAGACAAATCAAGAACTACAACTCACCAATCAAGCACGAAAATATACTTCCATTATATAAAAAGTTTATAAAAGAACAAATTTTTTTCATTCAACTCTCATGCACAATGTATTCACGAATCGCCAATACCTTATGCAATTTAATAAAATTTTTTCTCCTAATGAAGATCACATTTCACAGATTTCCATGAACTTCTGACATTTTTTCTATTCACATAGAAGAACACAACATATTTTCAATAAATCAAGAATTGTTTATTGCACTTAAACAATCTCAATTTTAATGAAAATGACAAACACACAATATAACAAAATCACTCCATAACGAATTCTAAGGAAAATGAATCAACTTATGGGGCTAAGAAGTCTAAATTCCTTAAAATCAACGAACACAAGGCACGACAGAGAATCACATATGAATTCGGAGTTCATTTAACATCTTATGAAGCTAAAATAGCTTCAACAAAAACTGAGTTCTACATATCAACTCACTCATAAATTTGAATTAACGATCCAACCAATTCAACAACTTGTGCAATAATTGAAATAAATAAGAATGAATCTATTCTCATTCATAAGAGATTTAATATAAACATTAAAAAAATTCATAAAAGAACACCAACCACTTTTTAGAATTTTTATGAACAAACTAATAAAAAAAATATAAAATTGAATCTAAAACAAACTTTTACATATAATTGGAGAAAAAATAAAAATTGACAAACAAGGGATACCAATTTGTCGAAGAAGATGATAAAATTGAAGAAATTGGAGCTTGAAGGAACCACCGCCGGAGCTGCTACCGCCGCCGGCCACTGCCTGAAGCTTTAATTCACCATCAATTTATAGCAAGAAAAAAATGTTATCGTTGAATTTCTACCCGTTAGGGACTTGAATGACGAAATTGATTGCTGATCGTTGCTTCGCCAGGATGGTGGCTGCTCTTTCTCTCTCTAATTTCATGCGCACCATGAATCGGAAATTCCGGGGGTCTAAGGATTATGTTGGTTTGGGCTTTGATGTTGATGATTCGTTTGGGTTCTGACCCAATTTAAATCTTTTCTTTTCAGTCTACAACCATAATCATTATTGTTGTGTTGTCTGTCTAATCGACATAAGAATATGTCACTGGACATAGGATTGATTTCAAATTACACTTTTAGTCTTTAAATTAACACCAACATAATAGTGGGTCAAAGAAAAAGATAATTCATCAAATGGTACCCATAAAAGCACCATAGACATAATATTTGAGAATAGAGGATTAAATATGGAAAATCCTCTATTACAAAGAACCAATTATAACCAAAGACCTTGTAGTCTAATGGCACTACTATGGCTCTCACAAATGAGATGTCACGTGCTCAATCCCCAGTGCGGGCAGTAACTCTACGAGCTTTAATAGGTTGAAAATGTATTAACAAATTTACATTGTAATAAAATTATTAGTGCTAAAAAAAGAACCAATTATAGAGTTCGTTACTCTTTTTTAATGTATCACTTTCATTACTTCCGTGTTGTTCGTGCTCAACATATTGAGAAATCTAATTTTGACAATTCCACAAGCCATTAGGAGATTGACAACACCACTCTTTTGGATTTTTTAGCTCTGATCTTATGCTTCATCGTCATTGTTCAATCTATAACACCATGTTGAGTCAAAACCCTAGGTTGGTTTGGCGTTCAAAATTTTGGATGTGCGCATTTGATTTTTTTCGCCCAATTTTAATTGTGTTTTTTTTGTTTATGGACTTGCATGATGCATGTGATTTTTTTTATGATGCATTTTTTTCATGTATCTAACTATCTATTATATGATGCTTCTTAAAAAAAATTGTAGAGTTGATTTTATTTTCTTTCTTCATTACTTTTTACGTAGTATTTGTTTTTGATATTATTCTACATTATCAGAATGAAGGTAATATATTTAATGAGAAAACCCTAGGTTGGTTTGGCGTTCAAAATTTTGGATGTGCGCATTTGATTTTTTTCGCCCAATTTTAATTGTGTTTTTTTTGTTTATGGACTTGCATGATGCATGTGATTTTTTTTATGATGCATTTTTTTCATGTATCTAACTATCTATTATATGATGCTTCTTAAAAAAAATTGTAGAGTTGATTTTATTTTCTTTCTTCATTACTTTTTACGTAGTATTTGTTTTTGATATTATTCTACATTATCAGAATGAAGGTAATATATTTAATGAGAAAACCCTAGGTTGGTTTGGCGTTCAAAATTTTGGATGTGCGCATTTGATTTTTTAGGCCCAATTTTAATTGTGTTTTTTTTTTGTTTATGGACTTGCATGATGCATGTGATTTTTTTACGATGCATTTTTTTCATGAATCTAACAATCTTTTTTTTTTGCCAAAATGAATCTAACTATCTATTACGGAGTATATATGATGCATCTTTAAAAAAATTGTATACTCCCTCCGTTCCTTTAAACATAGAATGTTTTGATTTTGAAGAGATTTAAGAGAAGTGTATTTTGGTATTGAATTTCCAAAAATGTCCTTTGATGTGATGGGTAAAAGTTGGATTTGATTGATAGATTATTAGTAAAAAGGTATGATTTGATAGGTAGGGTGTGAAAAAGTAAGGGGTAAAAGTGACTTTTTAATAGAAATAAGAAATGTTTTTGGGACGGATGAAAAAAGAAAGGAGAAAGGTTTTCAGGGACGGAAGTAGTTGATTTTATTTTCTTTCTTCTTCATTACGTTTTATTTGTTTTTGCTATTATTCAACATTATCAGAATCAAGGTAATATATTTAATGAGAAAACAATGCCTTTTAGAATCGAACTAAAGGATAATTTGTTGATGTGAATTTTCATAATTAAAGTTGATGCACTAAATGGTGAAATTATCCTGACACAAATATGATTTGAATCTGAATACTGTACATATTTAAATTTTCTGCAAACGATGATGCATTTAAAAAAGTCTATGATACATTTGAATATGAGGTAAAGAAATATTGAATGATGCATATTTTATAAGATAAAAATGCATGATTAAGAGGTTCAAGTGCAACATAGGATTCTCTTTGAAAAATAAATCATTACCTATTAGTTCAAATGCTAGAACAATATGTGCTACAGATGCAAGTTCAAATCCTGCATAAACAAATTATTGCTCAAATTTATACTACACTAGAATAAAAATCTAAATGTCAAATCATAGTACATTTATCTACAACCACAATGCATTCACATTAGATTTGTAATTAAGGACATAATAGTTCATCTCCCCAAGTTAAATCAGGGAAAAGTCATATATTAATATTCTTCTCCTAAATAAGAATCATTTTTAACTTTAATTTACAATTTTACTCTTTTTTACACACTGTGCCGAGTGAAATTCAGAGTCTGAATTCGGGACGGGGGAGTAGCATTATGGGAGTGTGTCACATACTCACATCCC
Source organism: Cuscuta australis (assembly GCA_003260385.1). Classification (NCBI taxonomy): domain Eukaryota; kingdom Viridiplantae; phylum Streptophyta; class Magnoliopsida; order Solanales; family Convolvulaceae; genus Cuscuta; species Cuscuta australis. The sequence goes on from NQVE01000201.1 coordinate 177,084, forward strand.
GGAAAACTAGCTGAAAAGTTATATACTTATCTAGTTATACAATAGAGAAAAAACATTTATAAATTTTACTTTTTTTTATTTTGAAATATTGAGATGAAGATAATATCAAAATTTGTATATTCAATATCGATGTCGTTTGGTAAATCTCAACAAGAAATTTTCAATGACATAATATTTGTCAAGGACGGACTTGTATACAAAAAATATGTACAAAATAGACAATGTAGTTGAATAATTAAATGAAATAAAATATAATATTATAATACAATTATGTTTTCATATTTACGGATATTTTGTTTTTGGTCCTCGACATATCATTATGGAGCATTAATATCACAAGACTAGCAAATTATGTTTATACCCCCTAAAAGTATAGTAGAAAAATAAGGCTGTCCGGTGTGCTGAGCGGGAAATGAAGGGGAAGGGCAAGAATGCGATAGGAACACCCCCCCCCCCCCAAGCGGGAACGAGAAAGGCGGGGTTCCCTCCACGTTGTTCCGGTTGGGAACGGTCCGCTATTTTTTTTAAAGTTAGCCGTTCGGTGTTAAAAAAATTCAAAAATGAATTATTTATTCGAAGTTATTTTGGAAGTTATTTTCAAAAAATCGAAAAATTCAAAGTTATTTTTTAGATAAGAATTAAGGTTTTTTTATTCCAAATATGAATTGTATGCCAATATTTTTATTGTCTCAATTACTTTAATCTATCAATTTTATTATTATTTTTAATTTGATTTAAATGTATAACTTTAAATGTTTAAGGTAAATTTTTATTGTTTTTGTGTTTTTAGTTTAATTATATAAATTAATGTAGTTATAAAATAAAAGTAAAAACTGACGTAGCTCCAAGGTAGGGAGTCAAGGCGCGCGGACACAGTCACACAAGTTAATCTGACGGATGATATTAGCTATTGGGCTGACGGAGTAAAGAGAGACTGGTGATTATAACTAATACATATACTAGTTTAAGCAAAATGAAATCAGTGGGTGCAAGTGACCTTAGGTCCGCCCCTGGCGGCTGGCGCCGGCCACGGTAAAGCACCGTCTGAAGAAGATAAAAACATTCAACAAATTTTATGTCAAATTTAAATATTCCGATTTTCCCAAAAATTAGATACTAACTCCGTCTGCAAATATTCTCAACATTTGGCTTTTCTTGGTCAAAGTTTATAAACTTTGATTCCAATTTATGGGAAAAAAATATTGTATTATGATATAAATTTAATATCAATCGTAGTTTTGAAATATCAACTTTTTATAAAATATATCTATGTATATATATATATATAGATATTAATGGTCAAAGTACAACATTGGAGACCGTGAAAAGTTAAATGAAAAAAACATTTCTGGACGGAGGGAGTATAACTAAGTGAACTAAATTATGATCCCGAGTTGAAGTTTGAACTTAACTCAATTTGGAACTCCTAAATCAAGAACCGAAAAATAATTTCAAAACACCAACAATAAACAATCTCTACAATAGCATATTTTGATGGAAATATAATGAATTGTTGTTTGAATCTAACTCAATAGAAAACACCTAACCGAGAAAAGAAAATCGAAGTTACTCGAGGTTAAGAAAAATAAAGAAACTCTGGCAACAAAGTCCATCACTAACCTCGCAAGAATCATTACCAGGTAGAAAGGCCGAAACGCGAAGAGGAGAAGCGCAACCAGTGTGAAGTGGGAACACTGTCGAAAATAATATCTAAAAAGATAAGTGTAGAAGCTCAAATTGGAAAATGAAAAAAAACCTCCTAAACACGAGTAAAATATGTCATATCCTCAAAATAGAACTTCAAACTTAAACTCCTTTAAATCAAAGTAATTAATTAAATTTTGTTTTCATTTACTCTTCTGCACAAACCACACCACATCCCAGTGCAATCCAAAATGTCACCCAGCCCCTTCCCAATCTCATCCTTCTCCGGTCTCCTTCGTTCTAATCTCAGTACTGACGTTGTCAACCCAATCTCAAGCCTCTCTCCAACGCTACCATCTCCTCTATGCGCCAATGATTCCACAGCACTCTCCATCATCTCTCTTTCTCTCATACAGACAATCTCCTTCCACCCCTCTCCAGCATTTCTATTTTCCATTGCTCGGATGCCTCTATCCCCTTGGGTAAGTTTGAATTTAATTTGATATTTAATTTGACATAGGTAGTTAAATTCAATTTTAAGTCCAAAAATTTACTTCTTAGAGAATTATTTTGTAAAATTAGTACTAATTCTTTTAAGCTTGCGAGAGTTTGAAACTTTGGATTCAATTTTATATTCAATTTCACATAAGTTGTGACATTTGATTTTAAATCTGAATTTACTTTTTAGAAAATTACTTTGTAAAACAACTATTGAAACTCAATGATTATTGTGTTGGCAAATAGAGTTTCTTGATGTTTAACTTTTTTGAGATTATTCATTAACACATGTGTGATATGTAAGATTATACATTGACTTATTTGTCATTATACATTGCCAATTATGAAAGAATTAAGAATGAATATGGTGCTTTAAATTGTGAGATCTAAAGGTCAGGATTGCATCAAAATTAGGTGCACTAAAATGATTTGAAAATGTTTCATGTTGAAATGCACCAAAATCCTTTGAAAATGCATTATCTCAAAATCTGTGTGCAGGATGCATTCTGAGCCGCACGATACATCAGATCCAAAGGCTAGATTTTATTCTTATTTCTTTTACCAAGGTGCATTCTCACCTGAACTGGCCTATATATATATACACACACACACACACAGATATATATATATATATATATATATATATATATATATATATATATATATATATATATATATATATATATATATATATATATATATATATACATATATATATATATATATGGGCAAGGCTCCCATGATATTGGAAACTAATGTCATGAGAACCAAGGTGTATATATATATATATATATAGATTTTGGTTCTGGTGAGAATGCAATCTTAGGAGAGAAATGAGAATGAATCTGGTGTTTTAGATTGTGAGATCTAAGGGTCAGGATTGCATGAAAATTAAATGCACTAAAATGATTTGAAAATGCATCACGCTGAAATGCATCAAAATGCTTTGAAAATGCACTATCTCAAAATCTGAGCCTAGGATGCAATCTAAGCCGCACGATGCATCAGATCCAACGGCTAGATTTTATTCTCATTTTCTCCACAAGGTGCATTCTAACGGGAACAAGCCCATATATATATATATATATATATATATATATATATATATATATATATATATATATATATATATATATATATATATTATATATATATATATATATATATATATATATATATATATATATATATATATATATATATATATATATATATATATATATATATATATATATATATATATATATATATATATATATATATATATATATATATATATATATATATATACACTAGTATTTTGACCCGTGCGACGCACGGGTTACACAAATTTTTTATCAATTTCGATTTTTTTCTGTGTAATATATTCTTTGAAATCAAGTAAATATATTTCTAACACGATTTTTAATTAATGCACAACAACGACAAAAGTAGAATAAATTATATTTGAGGAAATGAAAGTGTACTCGAAAAAACCTTATTTAATTCCAATTTTTTGGAAGACTTTAGGGTGCACAACGTTTTTGGTATGGTTGTAAAGGTTTTCATTGTTATCTAGAACCAATATTTTTAATCATGTCTTTGCCTTCATTCGTAAAAAAGTAACATTAAGTTAACCATGACTAAATACTAAATTGGTTAAAAATAATATAACAAAAGACAATGTTTGACCTTAACTTTTGTTAATAGTTATAGTAAAATATACTCTCTCCGTCCCAAAAAGATTTACACTTTTCAAAAAAATTGCGTCCTACAATTCTTTACCCATTTCTATTAAAAAACCACTTGTATTCCTTACTTTTTCAAACACTATCTATCACATCATATCTTTTTCCTAATAATCTACACATCAATATATATATATATATATATATATATATATATATATATTCATCAAGGGTATTTTTCGAAAGTCAACACAAAATTATCCCTCCCTTAATTTCTACTTTAGTCAAAACGTACCCATCTTTATGGGACCGAGGGAGTAAAACTATTGAAAATTATTTTCTCTAGAATTTTTTAGATTGTTGTGAATCAGATGGTACCAAATTCATTCAGGGTATGTAAATCTTTTTCTCAATTGATTTCCTGAAACCTCAATTACAGTGATAATGTTCTTTTTCAACTTCTAAACGATTAATCTTCTATCTTTACACAATCCAGATATTTAGTCAATGTTCTTCAATGACATGGTGAGTACCCCCTTTTTTAAAACTATTTTGTGGTTTAGGATCCCTGAATATTTGATTTAATTAAAAAAAACTAAAGTGTTATCCAATCGTCTTCAACAACTACATTTAAATCGGCTTTGCATAAGGGATATGAAAAATTCATTACCATTCAACAAACTTGAGTGCAGATGCTAATAGTGTACTATCTTAAAAAATTCATGTTCTCTAATAGGTTCGGATAAGTGAAGTCCACTATAACTCTTGAGGGGATAACTTATTTCAAAAATCAAGAATTCAGAAGGATTTAATTTCAATGTCAGCAGTTCCATTCGATCACTTGTCTAAGTTTTCCATCTTTGACTTTGACTATCCAATCAGAAAAAGCTTATATGTTCTTGTCTGTGTAAGAGAGTGTAGATTAATGCAATCTCATATTTTTGGTCAACATATAAATTTTACAATACAACTACATTTGTGAGGAATTAGTGGTAGCATCTACAATTTCCTCTCTCAAAGCTATGAGTAAAACTGAAAGAATTTGGATAAATCTTATTTGAGTACAAATGTTTTCCCTGTGAATGGTTCATTTATGAATTTATTATTGGAGAACCTCATTACATCTCTCATTGTGTAATCCAATGTCTCAAAAGAAAATATATGCATCGTAGATGATAAATCTCATATGATTATACTTACTTTTTGGATTAGGTCTGCTTTTGGACTCCATTGTTTGTTGTCATAAAATGAGCACTCGGTTAGCACCAAAGGGATTAAAAATCTCGATTCTCCTTCCCCTAGGCAAAAGCAATGCTACAATGTAATTGGATGCGACATTCAAGACAACCTTACAATTTGACCTTAGAGAAGCAGATAATGACTTCTAGAGAAATATTTTTCCAGTTCCACCGTAACCATGCACAAAAAAGAACTCCCTCTTTTAGCTATCACGACTTCCATTATTTCATTAGATATATTCCACTGATCTTCATTCATCGTAGATAAATATCCTCTAAGATCAAATGACAACTTTTTTTAATCATAGTTCAACTTCTCTATCAAAAAACTATTTTGTTATTTATTAAGTTGATTGTCATCTCCAAATGGCATGCACTTGAATTCCTTTAAAGGTCGTCCATTTCAATTAAGCAACTTTTCAATCTCAATTAGACATAAAATTTTTTAGGTCTTCTCGTGAAATTATAAGCTCTACAAAAAAAGAATTATTTGTTTCTATGCAGTGCTCAATTAAAGAGTTTTGTTTTCATATAATGCGTTTCAGATGGATTAATACATTAAAAAACTATCTTTATGTTCAAGTACCTTGATTCCACAATATTCTCATTCGATCAAATAAAATTCCATTTACCAAGAGTTCCTATAATTTTTTCAAAACACTTTATGGGTGACTCATGGTACGTGGACAAACAACACTTTAGCATATTCCCAAATCCTAACTTAGCAACCTCTTTTATACCTTCAATAAGTTCTTTATCATCGGTTAATAACCCCGATGCTTCACATGCTGCCTCAAATACGCTATGTAGAACATTGTTAACTCTCCTCAAGCTCTAATAGCTTGTACATCCTCGCTGGACAGTTAATAGTACAACTCTCTAGTTTTCGTAAACTCGTATTGTAGTCTGCCTATTGATGACCTTTGTTGCATCGGAACCATTTTCGCACTTTAATTTATGGTTGTACACACAAAAAATTGGGAAATTCTTTACATACATCAAATTTTATCCCGCATTATATTGTGTATTGGAAATCATCCAAGCTTCAAACATTGAAGCTTTGTCAACATTTTCTTTGACAATATCTTTTAGCTTTTTTTGATCTCTAAAGGTTACAAATTTTAGCCATGGGAGATGAAAATTCAACATCGAGTGCATCCACCATATTAATTTACGTAATACTTTCTTACATTGTTTATAAGATTTTATACATAGAGTTAGTTAATACACAAAGATATTTGTTTTATTATCATCTTCAAAGAAATTAAAACATGTGTAAATGTGTTATAGAAGATAGATCCATCTGTCTCTTATGCACTTAAAAGCATGATGAATTGTGTAATTATTCCCGGATCGGAGAACTGTAAAGATTTTTTTGGGAAAAAATTAAATATTTAATTCAGAATCATAAAAATATCATTTGTCACATCATAGAGTACATTCTTTCTCGAACGTGTTCGATGATGCAAGGTTATAGCTGATGACGACCTCTCTCTTTCTGTATGTGTAATAAGCATCATAAATTAAGTATTGTAAATATTTTTATCAAAAAGCTTTAAACATAAAAAGTTTTATTATCCACTAATATTTGTTACATTGCTGCCGACGGTCAAATGAATAAATAAGCAAGTATATTACCAGGGCCGGCTAATGCTAGGGGCAAGGTGGTCATAGCTACAAGGCCGAATATTAGAAGGGGCCCCAGTTTTTATATATATAATATTATATATATTTATTTATTTGTATAAAAAACGAAAAAAATAAACCTACTGCAAAAGCAATACATATGTACATGTTTGCTTTACTACCTACCAAAATAAAACCTAAGCCCACTGAACACTGCCTAGGAAGGAGGATTAAAATTTACAAAGCTAGTAATAGAAAATAATAATTTAAAAATGGAAAATACTAATTTTAAAATGGAACATACTTGTTATTTGACTTGGAATTTTTAACATATTTATATATTTGTTTCTCTTTTTTCAAAGTTGGAAAATCTCTCTAATTAGTATTAATTCAAAGTAAAAAATATTCATATATAAGTTCTTTTAGTCCTACCAATCTATCGGTTCTTAGAATAAATTTATTTATTTTGATTATTGTTTTTGAATATGAGTTCTTTTTTCAATTTCAAAATATATTCTTTAATTTAAATAGTTTCCAACAATGAATTAAGATATAAAAGTTTTTAAACGCAATTATGCTGAGAAATTTATATGTAATAAATACGAAATTTAATTTCCATTAAATAAGTTTTTTTGTTAACTAATTCTTTAAATGTAACTTGATGACTTGGAATTCTGACATGTTACAAAAATTGTCTAATAAACGCGCCACATGTCACAATTCTAGAAGTCCAACCCTCAAATTTTATATATAAAGCTTATATTTTTAAAATTGAAAAGGAATTTTTATACAATCTTTTTTTAATTATGAAATATTATAAAGGGTTATGTGAACTTGTAACAAAAATCATCCTATCTTGGATGGCTAGAAACTCAATCAAATGTCTAGGAGGTTTTGGGTTCAAACCCCACAAATGCATGTTTTGGAAAAAAATCGCAAGAAAAAAAGCCGATTCTTATCGGTTCAAATTGGTTCACGATCCAAATCGACTGGTTTGGTCCGGTCTGGTTTTTAAATACGTGGCAGATGACTTGTTAAAAAAATGCCAAGTAGACCCACCACATGTCAAAATTCTGTGCGACGAGTCTCAAATATTATAGTAAAGGATATATATATATATATATATATATATATATATATATATATATATATATATATATATATATATATATATATAGATATATATATATATATATATATATATATATATATATATATAGACACACACACATATATACATACATACATACATACACACACACACACACATATACATACACGAATCGACTCCAGTGAGTGAGATGACATGCTCCGCAGTCAGATGATTGGAGTCGATATATATAGCCGCTCTTGATGAAGGTGCTACTTCAAGATTGAATACTTAAATCTTGGACTCTAGTCAAATCCCCAAGATCAGAATTGTCTTATGGAAGCGTATAAATGATAAATCTCCTTTTACCACTTAATCGCAAAATATTAGGCCTATGCACTTTTATTGGGTGATTCAAATGAAAACGATATACAATATTGTAATCTGATTAAAATGTGGAAAGATGCCAAAAAGAAAAAGGATAAACATGGAAAGCACTACTCAAGCAATATAGAAACTAGAAAGCACCTGAAGGAATATCAATATTGTCTCTGTTCTCATCACTTGAGCAATCCTCGACAATGAAATTTTCAACAGTATCTTCAAGCTTTGTAGCATCTATGTTTTCTTTCATTATTTGCAATATCCAAGGATGGTTCCATATCTACAATCATTCATTTAGTTGTGTTCTATCCGTATTACAAGCACAAACTCATATGCAGCATGTGACTTGAAGCAATGGGCTCCCCATTTCCCTAGACAAGTTTCCTAATATCTTTTTTTATCACACAAGTTTCCTAATCTAGTGTAGTTTGGTTTAGTTACTGCCTATACTTTCATGGCCAAGTAACCCAAGTATTTTTTATTTGTTTTTTAGTTTTCAACAACTGTCTTCGTGAATTAAAAACTGCTGAGAGACTAGGACTCTTGAAATAAAAGTTACAGTGGTGTTGCATGGTACTAAGCTCTCCTATAAGAAACCTTTTGTATAATTTTCTTTGTAAAGGAGAAAGCTTAACAGACACTACAAAGACAATTTTGGTGGAAAATCTTTCTTCACAATGTTCATATCCATCCTCTGGACAAATCCTTTTAATTGCTCATAGGTAATATGAGATTTTTGGTTCATAAATAGAATTGGTGTTGACATCCTCATCAGTAGATCTTTGGTAGGTCTTTTTTCACATCATCATTAGTAGAATTGGCGTGTTGAGCAGTTTCTATAGGATTCTTAACTCTACACAAATGTTTAAGATGGATGTGACAGACTTATTGGCAAAAAGAAAAAGAAGAAAGCCACACAAAGCAGCTCTTACCAATTTCCAAATTCCTGGCTGCTTCCAAGAAAGCCTTCTCTAACAAAATCTACCATCTATAACAAAAAATGAGATAAATAAACAAATAGCTACTAGGTCATTACTAAGTAAATGAGGTGCAGCTTTAATGTAGCCTTACACAATAGTACTCCATCAAGTTGTTCTGCCGAGGAGACCCAGTTAAAGTGATCCGTCTCTGACATTTTTCTTGTTTCAAGGCCTTTGTGACGTCAGCCCTGGTATTTTTTATGATATGAGTTTCATTGCACACTAGTATATCCGGCCTATCCTAGCAATTACATGTGGTTTTTGACAATCTCAGAATAAGAAACCCAAAAGGGGAAGAAAAAAGAGTGTTATACCAGTGAATTAATGGAAAATCTTTAACAGAAAATAGATGCATAAGCACCAGGAGGATGTGCCTTAGTTTATGCTACTTGTGAATGACATAGTTTTGATTGATGAGTCCCTTAGTCGGGTTAACAATAGATTGGAATTGAAGTTTTGATAGCTACTTTTGAATCTGAAAGGTTTAGATTGAGCAGGACAAAGACGGAGTACATGGAGGGCAAGTTCAACGGCAGGACACCAGAGTTGGGCGTGGTAGTGAAGATTGAAGTGCAAACTATACCTAGACGAAAACGATTCAAATACCATGGTCTCACGTCTGTAATACAAGGGGCCAGCAAGATGGACCATGTCACGCACCATATTAAAACGTCTCAAATACCTTATTGGCCACCGCATTGATGCAGTTTTTTAATGTTTTCTTTTGTGTTTTCCATTAAATCATTCCATGTGGTGGAAGTCCCCTGGAGTTCACCAATCATTTTCCAATTAAACTCTCTAGCACCAATGTACCAGCTTAAAATTTTCACTTTTTTGTATTGCACGTCAGATGGGAAGGATCAGGATTGTCCCTTTGCTAAACCATTGAATTGTTTCACTCAATGCCATGATCTTAATGCACTCTCTGTCACAAATAACTAATTTACTGATCAGAAGAACTGTAGGAATAAAAGGTGGAGTGCAGATAGCGTCACACAAAAAAACAGGCCCAGTAAAATGTTTGGTGAAGGTGTGTATATCCAGACATTACTCCTACTTGGAATTGAGAAAAAAAACAGAATAAATGTGGAATTGAGAAAATATTTTTGCTGGTACCTGGAGTGACTATCAGATTTCTCTTGCAATTTGATGGTCCTTTATATTTTTTCCCAAAGACGGAAGAGTGGAAGGGAATACGATCGATTAAGGGAGTGGATGAATGGTAAATCATTTAATTACAAACGGGCTTAAGCCCAATTTAATTAATCCATTCGATTCTTAAGGCTCAACAGCGAAAAAAACTTGCACAGACCTGTATGGCAAGAATTGCACTCGCCAAACGCCATAAGACGCAGCGAGAATGGAAAACGCCTTTCATCGCCTCAAGGACATCGCCATGCACAGCCTTATCCAGGCGTTAGAGCCTCGCCACAGCGCCATAACCGCCATAGGCGAGCATGGCGCTCGCCATTCATAACCATGATTTTCACAATTAGTATTTTCAATTTTAGTTTATATGCACCTATATATTTTATGGAATTAATTAATATTCAGAATCGTATTTCAAACCCTAAAACATCTAACATTTGGTGTTACAACAATCTTATTTATAGTCTTAAATTGCATTCAGTTCAAATAAGAAAATTTCAGATGAGAAACACAGAGTATTTAGCAACTACATCAAATCATATGACAAGAAAAAAAAAGAGTTAGAAAATACTAGTGACAAGGGCCGGACCGAACAACAAAAGGACCCTGTGCAAAACATAAGTCGGGCCCTTTTGTACCTCATAGTTGCAAAATGTTATATAAATTTTATACAAATTATAATATTTCCTACAACAAAAAAGCAAATAAAAAAACCTAAATAATAATTTACATTAAAATAGACATCCCCACGACATATTAAGATACAAAATCATCAATCAAATTATTAATTACTATTTCTTCTAAATTCTCACATTCATTTTATGTCAAAGTCAATCCATTGAGTCTCTCTTGGGAGATAGTTGGATGTAAGTAATTCTTCAACACTTTAACTCTAAAATGAAAAAAATTGAAATGTTTTTTAAAGAAAAGAAATTACTCGTACTATTTTACTGATTTGTGATAAATACATTTCTTTTTATTTGATAATAAAAAATTAAGATAAAAACACGAGCTTATAAAGAAATAAAGCATCAAACGAAAATTGAAAAACAGATGCTTGAAGGGAAATTCACTGATACGGAGTAAGTAATAAAGTTCATTCAGAATATGGGATAATCAGTTCAACCATTGACGAAAAAATGTGAAAGAATAACTCAAGCTCTTCAAAAATGATAGTGAAGCACTCAGTATTCAGTTATTCCAAACTAGAAATATAAACCAAAGATTTTAAGGAAATCACACCTTTAGAATTAGGGAATCCGAACAGAGATTGCTGCCCCGGACAAACCCCACCACCGTCGCCTCTCCTCCGCCCGGCGCCTGGCTCGCTCAATGTCTCAGACTTTCCGATTCCATGTCGCGATTCTCACTGTACATGTAATCGGCTGGGACGGAGAGCAGGAAACTGTGAGATGATATTTTCGACTTTGGGCCATTAGAGCTAGGGTCCAAACTTGTATCATGACTCAAACAATATACGGAGTATGACTGTTTAGACATTTGAAATCAGTGCGAGTGATTTGGTCTATTTCGAACACTGTCGATGTAAAGGTTTCAAGAAATAATATGGTTTCAATACAATATCTTTATAAAAGTACGTTAAGTACATATGTAACGCCCCAAAGTTTACCCTAAAAGTTATAATGAATTTTTAATAAATTGTAATTTCAATTTTCATTTAAATGAAATAAACGTCAAAACAAAAACGCTAAATAAGATATTTTAAAATATTCTTTTAATCGTTCAAGTTTATACTCAAATTGAAGGTCTCGATGAAACGAGTTCAACAACATGTCCCGCGTGTGAATCTGAGTTGCGAAGGTTAGAGGTTTGACTGTCCGAGACCGAAAAGATTATAAAGAAAATGAATACAAAAACAAATATGACGTAAACATAGTTTTATCCAATGAAATTTGGATTTTTGGATAGGTCTCGGAAAAAGATGATCAACGACATGTTGTTTGTCAAGTTTGGAATTTGGTGTGAACCGTGGTGAGTGAAATAGTGAATACAGTTCAATAAATAAATATAAAGATTTTATAATATAAAATAATTGGGTACCATTCCATGTTTAGTCCCAGAGGAAACATGGTATTTGAATCCTTATTATGTGCTTATGTGAAAATTGTTATAGTGACTCATTTGTTAATTAACATGTGGTTTATTAAAAAAAGTCATGTGTAAAAAAAACATAAGCAAGAGAAGATTGAAATGATAAAAAAAATTTAAAAATGTTCGTTATGGAAAAACAAAATGAAGTGATTCCATAAAGTGATTTGTAAAAAAACTCAATTCACTATTACTCGTGACGACTAGTGCGATCGTGTTAAAAAAACTCATGCGTCATGTTCTGAACAGGTGCGTAGGCGACGAAAACAAAAAAGGTTGTCGAGAGTTCTAATCAATCACTTTGAGCGGGATTGGTTAACTTTTAAGAAGTTAATTGAATTTGCCAAAAAGAAAAGAAACGAAAAAAAAGAAGAATTTCAAAAAATAATATTGTCTCAAGAAATGTCTTTTTTAAAAAAAGACAAATGCAAAAGAAATTTTAAAATTTAATTTGATGAACTATGTTGGAAATTGTCCATCACGGATTTCTAAAATAAAATTTGACTTAGATTTGAAAGTACGTTTGGTTGTAAAAAGAAAAAAAAAAAGAGAAGGAAAAAAAATAAAGAGTTAGTGAGCCAATTGGAAAAAAAAAGTCTTAAAAATATATATACAAAAAGAGGGAAAAAATGTTTTACATTTTACCATTGTTTTGTTGATCATTGGAATGACAACCAAATTCAGAAGGGGCTGCAGACCTGGAAGAATAAGGATGCTTTATTTCAGTGTCAAACGAAATTTACAACATAAGTAACGTAAAATGTGTTTTTCTTTATTAAAAAAAGGTTAACAATAAATCGTGTAAAACAAAGAAAAGTACATTGTTTAAAAAAATGGTTTTTTTCTTTGTATTCAAGTTTCCAAAATAAATTGCTTAACTTTAAAAAAATTGTGTAATAAGAGACGCAAATGTATAATGTTTGAATTAGCAAAACATACGAAATAGAAAAGTATTTTGATGATATTGTTACTTAAGTAGTTAAATTGTAAGATTGCATAATGGAACCTATCGTTAATTACGACGACGATCATCACTCTGAGGACGAGAGCGTGCAACAGAACGACCACAAGAATATGAACATCAACCAGAACTCCCACACCAAGAGGCGCCGAATGGTGGGCCTGTTGGGGTCCCGCAGATCAACCATACGATGATGATGCAGCTCCTATAACAAGTTTTGATCATGAGTTAGAATGCCTTAGTGCACGTTCGACAACTGGAACTGAGGATCACGCTCGAGAGACTGAAGAAAAACGGCGCTGAAGAATTCCTAGGCAAGAGCATCGCCGACCCGTTGATTGCGTTTAGATGGATAGAGCGCGTACAATGCATATTCGAGAATTTGAAGGTTCCAGCTGGTGAGTGGGCCAATTTCACGGTCATGCTTCTACAGAGTAATGCGTACGAGTGGTGGAAGTGCACTACTCAAAATTCGAATCATCCAGCAAAAGTGACGTGGGCGTACTTCGATCAAGTGTTCAAAGAGGAGTATATTCCCGAGTCGTTTGTGGAAGAGAAAAGCGAATAGTTTCTACATCTGGAGATGGGTACGATGAGTCTTCCTGAGTATCGTCAGCTGTTTGATCATCTCGCTGAGTTTGGCCAGGATTTGGTGAACACCAGACGTCGTTGCGATAAGTTCGTGAAGGGCATGCGCCCGAAACTTCAGAAGCACATGTCTACTGCATCTAGGAAAGATTTTGGACTCATGTACGAGCAAACAAAAGAGGTTGTTAGAACGAAGGAAGGATTGAAGCTGAACACTGAGCAGAAGCCAGCCAAGACATCCACACAAGCAGCTAGCACCAGCAAGGTCTTTCATGAGAAAAGGTCTTAGAGCGAATCTTAAATCCAAATATCAAAGAAAGCCAAATCGGTGCCTACTCAATCAGTTGCCTCGACAAGAAAAGGGAAACAACCTAGGCATCCCTTGTGTACCCGTTGCAATCGCTAGCATCCAGGAGAGTGCTGGTTGTTAGTCTTATGGGGGACCATCGATCACCCTTAGGGATTCGCTACTGTGTTTGTCACGGTATCGGGTATTGACAGCCCAACCTGACGAGGTACATGAGTCGTGTATCTTGCGAAGCCCCTCCTGTCCATCCACCGCTCAGTAGTGGGGCTCCGCACTGTCGTAGTGAACTATATAGGGTGCCCTATAGGAATCTACCTCGGCTTGGGACTACAAAGAGATGTGGTTAGATACAAAGTGTCCACCTCCCTATCACCAATTGGTTTTAGGAAGCATTTGGCACCTCTTTAACTTCAGAACTCTGTAGTTAAGCATGCTAGAACGGGAGTAGTCCCAGGATGGGTGACCCACTGGAAAGTTCCAGAAAACGATCCTACAAGTGGTATCGGAGCGAGGAAGCAGGCTTGAATCCCCCGAGTGTCGCTGGGGGGAGATTGTTGGTCCTGTGGGGGACCATCGATCACCCTTAGAGCATCTCCAGTGTAGAGGCTATATGCTAAAATTTACACAATTTACACTTTGTGTTTAACTTATTGACACTCCAAGGGAGAGGGTAAAACAAATGCTGAAATACAATATAGGGTAAAATACAATTGGCAAAGTCTATATATACAAGTTGGTTGTAGATAGGGATATGAATAAATGTAAAGTATGGAGTATATTATACAAAACATGGTTGGAGTAGGTATTAAAAAGTGGAAGTGTAAAATAATGTTAATAGTATAAAATGTAATTTACACTACCAATTTTTACACTATACATTAGAGATGCTCTTAGGGATTCGCTGCTGTGATTGTCACGGTATCGGGTATTGACAGCCCAACCTGACGAGGTACAAGAGTCGTGTATCTTGCGAAGCCCCTCCTGTCCATCCACCGCTCAGTAGTGGGGCTCCGCACTGCCGTAGTGAACTATAGGGGGTGCCCTATAGGACTCTACCTCGGCTTGGGGCTACAGAGAGATGCGGTTAAATACAAAGTGTCCACCTCCCTATCACCAATTGGTTTTAGGAAGCATTTGGCACATCTTTAACTTCAGAACTCTGTAGTTAAGCGTGCGGGAACGGGAGTAGTCCAAGGATGGGTGACCCACTAGGAAGTTCCAAAAAACGATCCTACACTGGGGGACGTTAGTGTTGGAAAACATTTTCACTTTGACATTTTGTTAGTGACAATGTTTGTTTCTGTTTAGGTTTTGATATTGACAAATCGTCGGGAACATGGAACAAAATGAAAAGATTCAAAGAGATAGAAAAATTTCTTTGAAGAAACAAAAATTACAAGAAAGGCATTGACGTTGCTAAAGATGGCGACATTGGCGCTTTGAAGACGTTTTCTAAAGACTTAGGTTTTTATTGTAACGAGCGCATTCAATTTCTCTACGTCATGGATAAAAAAATATGTTTTTCATGCATCAAATGAGTATTTTCATAAATTCTTTTTAAGTTTCTAAAATCAATGGTTCTTGCTTAACCAAAACCATAACCATCAGTTATCGGCGTTCGGCTATAGCGTTCAGTTTTCGGCATTGGTTATTGGCATTGATTTTAACCAAATGGTTTTTGGGTTTTTAGCTTTGGTTTATGCTTCTGGACACATTTAAAGGTTTTCCAAATGATTAGTTTTCAAAAACCATAACCTCTGTTTTTCGGCATTGGTTATCGGCATTCGGTGCTGGTTATCGGCGTTGGTTTTTGGCGCCCAAATCAATCAAGTGGTTTTTAATATTTTATGATTGGTTTTTACTTATGGGCATATCCAAATAGTTCTCCAACAAAAACATGTTAAAAACCACCTTTCGTTTTTGGTCTTTTAGTGAAAACCATGTGAAACGGCATAAACTTGGCTAGCCGTGATTTTTACTTTAATGAAGTGGTTTTTAAGTTTTTATACTTGTTTTCTACATAAAATATATTATATAAGAGTTTCCAACATTTGGTTTTCATTTTGGAGAACTTTAGTTTTTGACATCGGTTTTCGGCGTTGGCAGCCAAACCATGGTTCTGGCGACCAGAACCAACATAGATGTTGGATATTGAACATAGATGTCTGAGCAGCGATTTTGGGATTTGGACATCGATGTCTGAATAGCAATGTTGGGATTTGAACATCTATGTTTTGGCCAGGTTAGCTCACGTCAGTCTGGGGCAGTAGGTTTTTGAACAGCGATGTTCATTGTTGAACATCGATGTTTTCAAATGACCGTTGGGCTATTTAAGACAAAATCTTTCCATTTTTGAAAGTCAAACACCCCAACATCGATGTAGACTTCTAGACATCGATGTTTTGATGACCGTTAGCCATTTTTAAAGGAAAGTCAAAGCCAAAACAGTGATGTTCACTTTATGAATAGCGATGTTAGGCTAAAATTCTGTAGACCAACTTTGATTTGGTTTCCACAAATCATGCCATTAAACCTCAATCAACTCCCATCCATTACACATCATTTTTGGGTATAAATAGAGGTCTTTTGGGTCTACTTTTCACAACCATTCCTCACACATTTCATAGCTTTACATTGCATCATTCCATAAACTTTTTACATAGCTTTTTAGAGCCATTTCTTGAAGAATTGAGTGTGTTCTTGATCTAAATTGGTTTACTCATATTCTACTCTTTAAGAGAGTTCTTGTTATTGAGTGGTCAAGTGTTGTGAACACTTTAAGGGAGGTTTGTTCCCTTGGTTGTACGAAGGAAGGGCATATTCCTTCGGATTGAAGTCTTGGAGTGCGGTATCTCCGAGCAACTGTATTGAGGCTCGTGGGACTCGAGTTCTCAGGTTGTAACGGTTTGTTAAGCACCCGTAAGCTTAACGAGAAAGTAGTGTAGCTCGTGAGAGTCTTTTGGGAGGCTGGACTAGCCACACGTTGTGGTGAACCAGGGTAAATTCGGTGTGCCTCTTACTCTTCTCTTTTCTTCTCCTTTAAATTTTTTATTCCTGCGATTTCTGCGATCAAACGCTATTCACCCCCCTCTAGCGTTGGTCTTTTATTCTAACAGCTAGGACTGTGCACGGGATGCAGGCAAGTTGGTCATCAAAGGAAGAATTATCCTACAAGTCTGGGTCCTGCATTTTCTACCACTCACGTCTCGAATCAGTCACAAATAGCAAACGTACGTATGAGCATTTCCAACTCAGAGTCAACGTACGGCAGTAGGATCTCATGTGCAACGACCGCCGCAAGTTGCGACACAACAACATGCTAGAGCTCCAGCTAGGACATACATTATGCATGGGCAAATCGATCCTAATCCAGATGCCGACTATGGTACATTCTTATATGCATCGTAGGTATACATAGCATTATATGATCCCAACTTAGGTATGTATCGTGAACGTACTTTCCTATTTGATTACACGTATGGTTGCGAAAGGAGTGATAACGATTTCCCTACGATGCCAAGGGATCCGCGCGAATTCAGTGTCTTTGTCTATTTCAGCGACAAGGATGCAAAGGAATTTCGAGGACGAAATTCTTCTAATGGGAAGAGAAATGTAATGTCCTAACATATACCCTAGAAATTCATAATGAATTTTTAATAAATCGTAATTCTAATTTTTGTTTAAATTAAATAAACGTCAAACGAAAATGTTAAAATAAGATATTTTGAAAAGAATCTTTTAATCGTCAAGATTATACTCGAAACGAATGTCTCAATGGAACGAGTTCAGCGACATGTCCCGCACACGAATCCAAGTTATGAAAGTTGGGGGTTGACTGTCTCAAAACCGAAAAGATTATAACAAAAACAAATAAAATACAAATATGATGTAAACATAACATTGTCCAACGAAATTTGGATTTTTGGATACGTCTCGAAAAAAGGTGACCAACGGCATATTGTTTGTCAAGTTTGGAATCTCGTGTGAACCATGATGAGCGAAAGAGTCAATACAGTTCAATAAATAAATGTAAAGAATTTAGTAATATTAATAAATGACAGGTAAACAAATAGCAGTGCGTTACTTCCCAAATTCCTAAACCCAATCCTAGTAGGTCCAAATCCATTCTTTTTATAAAGCCTGAACCATCGCCTTGCCTATGTCCTTGTTCTTCCGTCTGACCGAAACGAGCCAGAGGGAGTAATCGCCGGAGCATCGCCAGAGTTCGTCGGAGGGAAACCTAGACGGAATTCCGCGGTGCTCTTCATCGACTTAACCAAGGTGAGTGATTTATCTCTCGTTAGAATTAATTCGTAGATTAGGATTCGTTAATGTATTCTTGCCAATTGAAGTTGAATTTGTGAATTGAATTGTGAATCTCTTGAATTTGGGGTCGTTGCTTCTGTGCTCTGTTCCGTTCTTTTCCCTTCTTTTCTTATTCGATCCTGTCTTTTCTTCCATACTGCTGCTAATTTTCTCGGTGCGGGTAACTGTTGATGGCGCCGTGCTGAAACAATGATCGGCACTTGAAATTAACCGAATTTGGAGAGTCGCTGCTACTAAGTTGGTGCTGTTGTCACCGCCTTGCTCATTCTGTCTCGCAGGTGCTTATCCGCTGGTTTGTGGAGGAAGAGGGCAGATCCTACATGTAGCTTATGTGCGGAATTAGGATTTAGTTTTAAGAATGGTAATTGGGTCACCTAATTTCCGACTTAAAATCTCATCCAAATTTGTGATTTGTGAATTGGGCCATTATTGTAACGCCCTGAGACCCGGTCTATTAGAATTGATAAATTTAATTATTACTAACTCGGACTGGGGTTGGGAAAATAAACTCCTTAGAAAAATTATTCAATCACGTCATAATATTCGTCTTGACTGTCTGATCCCATAAACGCAAACGGATCTCAATTCAGACCTATTCGGGGAAAAAATCGCGTAACGTTCAGGTTAGATTTTAACACAACGAAATGAATTAAGGGAGATAACTCCCCATTTATTCCTACAGGCCACTCCCTCTCCCTCACCCTAACATTTATTCACCATTTATTCTCCTCAATTACTCCCCTTCAATTTAAACACCTTCCCTATCCATTTCCCTTACATTCCCTTAGCAATTGTAACCCCCAAACACCCATAACTCCCTCACTCCCTCTTCCTCTTCCCTTGGTTTTTTCTGGCCGGCCAGCGAGCAGTCAAGGGGAGGCTTCCGGCGAAAAGGAAAAGAAGAAGGAAGAAGAGAAGAAACACATAAGGTCATCTGTCGATCGTTCGTCATTGTCATCCGTTCGTTCACCACGTACCTTCTGTTGATCCATGCGTTAGAGGTGAGTACGTTGCCCTCTAACTTTAGAATCTGTAGTTCAATCATATCGTTATATTCATAGGACTACCCGGCTAAACCTACGTGTATCCACGTTATCATGACTTTACGTTATTTAGACTTTTCGACTATGAACTCGTTGATATAAACGTTTTGGAACTCCATAGATTCATATCTTACTTAACGTGAAAATGTAAACGTTCATTTCTAAAACTACCAATGTAATGATCATAATCAAACAGTAAAAAACGAGAATCTGCGAGCCATGATAATCGATTTACAGGTCATGGTAATCGATTAACAAGCTACGCTGCAGATTCTTGAGTCAGAGCTGGTTCACATGATAGTCGATAATCACATAAGCATCACTCGATTATCAGGCCTCTCTGAACTTGGGTTTCCTAGACAGAACAACTTGACAATCGATTGTCAAAAGGGTGGCATGCAATCGACTATCACAGTCTGTAGGACTTTGGGAACAGATGTAACACCCTAATCTGTGCAGGTTTGTAGCCCCTTTCGGACTAACATATTAACTTGGTAATCGTAAAATTTAAAAATTTTAAACACTTTTATTTATTATAATAATTATTTTTATAGCAGAAACAGTACAGAGTTTTCAATATTGTGGAAGCTTAACAAATCATAATCACTAACATAATTTATTTATATTCTTCAATTCAAAATCATCACAGCCAGTCCGACTATCTCGCCTCCGTCTGCCTCCAGGATCACGTCATAACATTCTTTCTATTAACCTGCATGTAGCAAATAAAGCACACTACACGCTCAGCGGTAAAGCTGAGTAAGCATATCTAAAGCATCGAACATCCACATAAATTGTATCCCAATTCATAATCAACCATTTGATATCATGCACATAATGTTCAGTTCGAATTTTCATTTTTCAACAATCATTGTTCCATATTCAACATTCATTTTCATATTCAACATTCAACATTCAAATTCAATATTCAACATTCGTATTCAACAATATCCTTAAACTATTCTTAGTCTAAGGCCAATCTTTTTCATATTTATCGATCCTCAAACGAATTCTAGTTTAAGATATTTCTAATTAATTCTTAAACTATATTCTAGTCTAAGGTACTTTTATCCAATCCTTAAGCTAGGCCTAGTTTAAGATAAACTTACCTTCGCTTAAGGTCAACCAGAAACCGAACAGCGGAATGCTCACTGTCGGGTTGGGTGGTATCCTCAAATGAGTTCCTTTAGTTTGGTTTGTAGATCTCGTACATACGTTTTAACCCAGGCCACCGAATATTCAAAATTATACCCGCAAGGCCTATTTCTAAGCCATCTTAGAGGTCTTCTAGATAGTCTTAGAAACCAACATCAATATATCTTAGAGTTCTTCTAGATATCCTTAATAGTTATTATATTATCAATTCCAAATGGATATATATATCTTAGAGTTCTTCTAGATATCCTTAACAATACAAATCATTTCATAATCATCCACTACAAGAAAACAGTGATTTAAAGACACTAAAAAAGTGTCATGTATGATATACAATGACACATAGAAGAAGTGTCCTCTATTTAGAGGTCATTGTAACTATTAAACAAGGACACATAAACCGTGTCCTCTTTTCCACACGAGGACACACCAAAATCTCCTAAAAAAGGTGTTCTTAAATACATATGAGGACACCTAAAATGTGTCCTCTTTTTTTTAATTTAGGACACTATTGTGTCTTAAAAAGCTATAAAAAGGCGTCCTTAAAATCATAATAAGACACCTAAAATGTAGCTTGATATTTCGTAACTCACGTCCTCTTGTTATTAGAATGTAGACATTATGTTATGACAAATATAATAGAAGCATTAATATCATCATTCTAATTTTCATTTCAATCGACAAAGATAATACAAGACTACCAACTTTACAAAGTAAACTACCATGCTAAATTTTTTTAGACAAAATTGCCATGCTAATTTAATTTAAAGTTTTTACACAATAAACAAATCCAAGAGATATCGCTACATGAGATATAAATTAAAAAAATGACGATTTTGATGTCACAAAGCTTGACTGGATGAGGCTCTTTGACTCCTAAACTCCATTGTTAAGCATCTCCACTAGAGACTTTTGGCCATCCAAGACTCCCTAAAAGTTGGCTATCTCGGGAATCTCCTCTTCAAATGTACAATACCACAATGAAGTCTGGACTTCAAATCTGCCAACTGGTATCCCATCTTGTCGACATAATCAAAGATTAACTCAGCAAACAATTACCCCTAAAAAACATAAATCTAGATTAGTAGAAGCTAACAAACTATTGGATGGCTCGGATTAGGCTTGTCCACAAAGCTTTGATCCTGTAAATAGTGTGAAAGATCATTGATTAAAGTACTCCAAATCCTTATCTACCTATCTATAGAAAATCCATATAAGAGAGGCAAACTTGCAAGTGGTTGTTTAGCACCTTTATATCTTTCTAGAATTGATGAAGGAATATAATCCTGAAGACCGCCAAAAAGATAGGGAGACCTGCATATATCCTCAGGCACTAAATCGCCTCTCGTACACAACTGCAACCTTGGAATTATTGATATAAACAAAACAACAGTTGCATCTTATCTGGATCAGCTTCTATGAACAACAGAAAAGTTAAATATGATTAAACTTAACAAAGAGAATATTATATCCACCCTAGAGAATAAGAAGTTGGTGGTTATTTTTGGTCATATCTTTTCCTTTGTTTTTGCACACCACAAGGCGCATATCTGCAAATTTTCTCCATGATCTTATAGTTTGAATCCACTTTCTCCATTACTAGTAAGTCAAATGAATAAAAATATCCACATTCACATGGATAAAAATAGAAAAGAACTCATTACAGCTCGACCACAAGCCCATTAGCCTCAGACCCTTATATATTAATCCCTTATATATTAATGCTGAAAGAAATCACTTATCCATACTCATTATTGTCACCATCACCATTTTCAACGTCACCCTCCCTGTTAGTATCCTCATCATCAAATTCATCAATATAAAAATCAATTTTGGATTGGATGAATGACTACATTTCACTTAGCACATCTTCAAAATCTAGGCTTATAAAAATGTTTTGCACCCACTAACTATATACTTAAATAAAAGATGTAAAAGCATAAGAAAGTTCGTTTGAGATGTGCAATAACCAAGAAAAAATAAGCTTTATGCCATACCACAATGTTTTCTTTGCATTTTGCAGAAGGTTTTCTTCATCAATTACTTAAAGAAAATGCCAAACAAAAGTTAATCTCTAAATTTGACATGAAAAGGAATTTAAAACTGAAAAGAATGTGATATCTTACTTTCCACGTTCATCAGTTACATAAGGCACATATTGACAGTTAATGTTCTCATGTGCTTCTTGCTGACTACACCAGTAAACAAAAATGTTGCTTAACTGTTAACCTGCAAATCACAATTTGAAAGAAGTATTAACTAATTTTAGCTCACCAATTACAATAATCAATATTTAGAGATAAGAGCTGCAAAAAAAACCAGTCCTATTCCAGTACTCCTCCAAGATCAAACCTTGTTATTGCGAAGAAATGGTGGAGTTTTCCTGTGTCGAAGAATTGAGACCTTTTCGCTTTGCAATCACCATTGTCAATCCTTCCTTGACGTGAACCCTAGATCACTCCTCTCCCAATACTTTAATGTACAAAGTATGGAGTATAATTTTATTTTGCATATAGGTGTCCTTCAAAGTTTCCCAAATTCATATAAAATTACTTTTAAATAAAGAGTGTCTTAAGAACTAGTAATTTTTTGATTGAACATAACACAAAAAGCGAATTTCATAGTTTCATTGAACTCAAAATAATAAATAAGTAAAAATGTTTTGATTGAACATAACAACACAAAAAGCACACATACTATTGGATTTCGAGCAGAATCAAATCAACCATTCAATACAATCAAAGGCCAATTTCAGATCTAAAAACTAAAATATAAGCAATAGTACTAAAATAATCAATAAACACGAAATCTAACCTATAAAAGGAAGAAGAAAATAAAGAACAACTTGGATATGAAGATTATACCAACAAACAATGCTAGATTGTTCGGACTCTGAAGTGTGCCGCTGCTAAATCGTTGTCAGGTTGTAGCTGAAAGTTGCTCCAGATTGTTACTCTTCATCATCGCTCTCCTCGTCTATGCTCGCTGACGTATGTCGTTGCTCATCCAACGAAAATAGGGCTGAGAGAAAGGGTTCGGAACCCTAGCCCCTGCGTCGACTCTCCCTCTTAGCAACTTCTGTCTCTCGATAACTGTTTTGTCAAAGAATGAATGAATAAAAATGTAGGTCTCATTTTTTATCTATTTTGATGCGTGAATAGTAGCTGGCATCGGATAAGTCTCTTCAAAATGGGCTTGTGGACTTTGAATCTTAAAATTACTCCGCAAAACACAACAATGTCATAAAAACCCTTTAATGACTCTTCCAAAATAATGTGTCCTAAATTAGTGTCCTTATATCCCATTTTTCTTGTAGTGATCAATATATTAATTTTTAATCATGATTCAATCATTCACAATAATCATTTTAATCAATAGGTTCATCAATCATAATCATTCATAATAATCATTCATCATAATCATTAATCAACATAACATTCAAAGTAAGATCAATTAGCGGTCTAGCTTCGAGTGTTAACACCCTAGTTTACCGTCATGCATCACGTAAGGTCTTTTTAATTTTCAAAACATCATTTTTATTCCAAGAAATCATCTTTATATTAATCATGATTAATTGGTATTAAAAATAGGATTTTTGGGTTCAAAAATAACATTTTTAGAAGTATTTTCGAAGCAGACAGGTCGGGGGATCGATCTAGCACTTTGGATCTAGCACCTGGGTATTTTCAGCCACTGTTCATCGTCTTTTTCATTACGGGTCCAATTTCGGAAATACCATTTTTAGTCATCGAACTTCAACGAAACTATATAGAGATGTTCTCCAAGGTTCATAGATCATTTTGGCATCATTGATTCATAGTTTTAACATCAATTTTATGGTTTATGATTCTTGGTTCTTCAAGCATCCCAAACACAAAACTCAACCAAACGAGCATTTATGAACGTGGAAACGATCTATATGAACATTCTAGTCATTGGATATATATACAGGCTTACCTCGAAGCTTAACGGAGGTTTTGAGAATTCTCCGGCGAAACTTCCGACGAGGTTTGTGGTTAGCTTCGGAGACTTCACAACAAATTGACAGCATCATTGCACTCTCCATCCTTATGTAGGAACATATTAGGAGGAAGAATTTCATGAATTGGTGGAGAAATGAGAGATTAGCTCTCCGTCCTTATATAGGAAGATGATGAAGAAGAAGACAGGTATGCTGTGTAGGATTTGCGTAGGAATTGGTCTTCAATCGGCTGAGTGGAAGAGGAGGCGCCATCCCTGATTGGGACTAATTTTAGTTCCATTCGGGGTACACTTTTTGGTCAACTTTCTCCGAATTAAAATCCGTTTGCACCGTTGCGATCAGACAGTTAAACTCTATCCAATGTTATAACTTTTATATTTATTTGTAATACTTTTTTTGACATCATATTTTTGGGTGGTTGACTTTGACAGAGTCAAAATTGGTTTAATTGACCTTTATTAAAAAAGAATCTCATACTTAATTCATATTAATTATTCTCATGATTTATTTCAATAAATCATTTTAAAGTTCCCTTCATAAATGATTTCTTCATTTATCCTTGATTTGGGTCTGTACTCAGGTTCCCAATTAAGGTCACACAATAAGTCAACATATTGGATTTATCTCTGTGAGACTTATCTAGATTTTGATATTGGATATTAAAACATATTTCATTTCGTCCTAAAGCCCAAAAACAATTTATTTTAATCAAAAAAAATTTGATTAATTGAATATTTATTCGTTAATAATTTTAGGGTATATTTTGGGGCGTTACATTTCTCCCCCCTAAAAGGAATTTTGTCCTCGAAATTCTTCTAAGGTTCCACAATCAATATCTTGTTGTATTTACAACAATCATGACCGTGTTATGTTCATTCGGTTAAACCATAATTACGTTATTATCCACATGGATACGTAATCTCAAACTGTCGATGTTATCAAACTTGTTCTTTCTTCAAGAGGTTAACAATCTTAGATTAAGCAAAGTTTCCAATGATCCTTTCTGTAAGTCCCCGTTCAGATTAAACATCCATAATCAAGATTCTTTTGCAGGGTATAACATTATATTTTGAGGCATATTTGACATACTTGCACATCACTTTGTTTATTCAGAATTCTCAATTGTACAACGTTGATTAACGATATTCTTCCTTTGTTTGAAAGTCCTTCAATAGCATTTGCGGTTTCAAGTTCGCGATAGATGTAGTGGAAGATTTTGAGGTTGTTTAATTCATACGTCATTGCGTAACTTTCTCAAGTTATTTGAGTTATCTTCATATCGTTCATATAATTCAACAATGATTCGTAAGTACATCAATGGCTTTTAGTGGTCCAAGATTTTCAAGATATGGGATTTGTCATCATTTACGAAGAAGTACTGTCGATTGGTTGTACAGTAGCTTGTCATCATCGATCTTACATCGAAACATTTATTCGTTCACTTCATGGTCGTTCTCATTATCGTTAATGAGTCTTTGTATTAATTTGTATTCATAGGTGATGACGTTCGAGTGGCGTCTCATATACATCTTGTCGTTTTTCACTTTCTTTCATTGACTTGAAAGTATACCAAAATATGATAGTGACAGTTTTGTTTATAACACTATGGTTGGTCTCATTTTGAGAGAAGAAGAGAATATCTTTAGTATCGTGATTCAATTCACGGATTCATAGAGTAAGGAATCTTAAGAGTTCTTATACCAACATCGTATATAGGTTTAGGATTTTCGTTTGACTGATTCAGTTTAATCCTTGTGACGTCATTGCTTCTTTGGTTGTTGCACCTACCTTTCCTTGCTAGGGTCAAAACAGAGTTCTTGATCATCATTGATAATAATCTTCATAGATAACGCAATCGCATAAACCGTTTTGTACTTCATAAGGAGAGGTTTAAGATAATGTTCAAGTCAGAGTAGTTTTACTTTTCGAAGGTTGGTATCATAATAGATCTTTGTGGTTCAATGGAGAATCATGAGTCAAGACAAGTTTTCCATAGTTTAATATCTTGATACACATAATGGAATTCGGTGTTTTCAAGATTGATCAACGAGATATTTGAAGTGTGTAATCAACATAGCAAGTTTGGGTATTTCAAGGATATGAGTCACAAGATACGAATGTAGTATTTGCCAATTATCATCCCTAATTGTAGGTTTTCATACTATTTGGAAGTTATTCAAGGGATCGTTATTTTAGGGCATTAGCCACTTTTGACATTTTGTCTCAGATTTGAACGTGTTTCAGGATAGCGAATCTAACTATTCATGAGTCTCAATACGTCACATCGTCAGCAGACTGTAGTATTGGCGAGTACGTTTTAGTCTGTAGGTAAATCGAAGCGAGTCCACTTTTCTGTACATATTTTGGCTGGTGATAATTACCTTGGTGATAATTACCTTTGTGTCAATAGTCAGGTTTCAGAGACTATATGTATCACGATTATGGAAAGAGTATTTCACATTCTCACATTATGGAAGAAACTTCTCAAATAATTTCTTACATCATAAGATTCATTGGTCTACTTGGCAGTCATTCTCTTGGTAGAAATCCAAAGTTTATGGCTACTACGGTAGATTTAGGAAGGGAATTTATAAGGGGAAAGATTAAACTTGCCTATGGAGGAGGTAGTGTTGGCCTTCAAGGAGCTGTTGCCTCAACAGTCTTTACCAATGGTGGTCTCGTCAGAGGTTTCATTCATGGGTACATAGCAACACGACGAGTCTATAGACCTATGTACGGTGTAGAGCACACAGTTTCCAGTGATTACTACAAATATTTTGAGATGAATCATGTCGTGGAAGCTTTCATTGTTCTTCCCGGAGGAGTTGACACTATGGAAGGTTTGTTTACCTTGATCTCGTGGGCTTCTAAAGAGTTACACAATAGACCCATTGGTCTTTTAAACATTGACGGATATTTCAATAACCTTCTCAAATTCTTAGACGATGCGGTGAGGCAAAACTTCATGGCTTCCAGTGAGAGGAAACATTTTATTTCTTCTTTCTTTGTTGACGAGGTTTTAGACAAACTAGAGTTTGCTAAAGTTTTCCCGGATCCTGGGGCTAGTTATGACAACTTTGGAAATCTTGGAAGATTAGACATAGAATTGCATCTTTAACATTTCCTTTGTAATCCAAGTTGCATTCATGTTGAAATCATATCGTCCATGAACATTACGAGTTAGCCATAACTATCGATCTAAGTTGCATGGTCAGTGCAGCTACATTTTCTTCATTCTTCAGTCTTTCACTGTTGGTGTTACTGTTTTACGTCTTGTTTTGTATTATCGCCACGTCGCGATCTTTCACGTCAAACGACTCAATCGATTTGTCTTATCAGCATCACTATATTTCATTTAGTCAATTCAAACTACATCGACGTTTTTGACGATAAACAATTAAGTCATTAGTCGCTTCATAACAAGACATCAGTTCATTCAACAAGGTCGAGATATCTATAGCTTCTAACAAACAGGTTCTTCGAACAAATCGTCTATACATAGTGAAGGGTAGCGATTCTTGATCGTCAGTTTGTCCATCATTCTTCACAGGGATGTGATAGTATCTTGAGTGTAAGTCAATCTTAGAGAACACAATGGATCCTCTAAGCTGATCAAATAAGTCGTCGATACGAGTTAAAGGATAACGAATCGTTCATTGACAGTAGTTGATACAGAGTCTCATCGATTCTTCTTTATTCGTGTATGGACAAAACAAGTATTTTCCCAAGGAGGAAACACTTGGTCAGATGATTTTTTGTGAAACAATCTTTATAGTTGAGTTTTCAGTTTTGATGAAAACACATTCAATACGGGGTTACGAATATTGGTCCTTTCTAGGATCAAGATTGACAAAGAATTTAATTTCTCAGAACAGTGAAATATTAGACATTTCATATCAGAGAGGTGACATACTTTCGGTACGATCCTTCAGTTCAGATGTTTCTTTTCGCATATCGCACGAATAGACTTCCCACTTGAGATGTTTTCGCATATATATTCGAGATGAACTCAGTCGATTTAGAAATCAGCTTTGCTTTCACCTCTATAAGGTTTCCATCATCGATCTTCTGTTGAAGAACTCTTCATCAAGAGTTGTCAATGCCAATGTCGTTCGATCAGCCAATGTGTACTAAGGATACTTATTAATTTCCTTGTATCGTATTTCAATGAGGTTTTGCAAGGAATTGTCGCTTAACGAACAATTTCAATTCACATGATATAATCACATATTGTGCCGTAATGAGTTAGACAACAGATTGGGATACTTTAGATAACAGAGTTCATTAATTCTAACGTTCGTGTTCAAATCGGCGATTAGAACGTCTTGAGTCCACATAGGATCTTTGACATTGGCTTCACAGATGTTTCTCAACATTTATCGTTTCCTCATAGTAGTCTCACTTTCGTACAATTTTGCGATGCAGATCAGTTTCGTCATTCGCGATACGATGCGTACGTTGATAACGTATCAAGAGGTTTATACACATTTCGTTTATTCTTTCGTCTCTTCACCGAGTACGAAAGTTCAAATAGAGTCTACACTTGATACGATTTCAGTACTAATCAACTGTTATCTAATGAGAATTCTAACAGAGTCATTATTTACCAAGTAAATTCTCATACCTTTTTCTGGAGCAGAGGGATGCGAGAGTTGTGGATGTGATTGACAATTTTTTTAAAATAAATATCAAGTTTCGATCCGAAGATCGGGTTTAAAACCATTTGCTTCGATACCAAAATGTAACACCCTAATTCATCCAGGTCTGCAGCCCCTTTCGGACTAACATATTAACTTGATAATTGTAAAATTTAAAACATTTTAAACACTTTAATTTATTATAATAATTATTTTTATAACAGAAACAGTACGGAGTTTTCAATATTGCGGAAGCTTAACAAATCATAATCACAAACATAATTTATTTATATTCTTCAATTCAAAATCATCACATCCAGTCTGTCTATCTCGCCTCCGTCTGCCTCCAGGATCACGTCATATTATTCTTTCTATTAACCTGCGTGTAGCAAATAAAGCATACTACACGCTCAGCGGTAAAACTGAGTAAGCATATCTAAAGCGTCGAACATCCACATAAATTGAATCTCAATTCATAACCAACCATTTGATATCATGCACATAATGTTCAGTTTGAATATTCATTTTTCAACAATCATTGTTCCATATTCAACATTCATTTTCATATTCAACATTCAACATTCAAATTCAATATTTAACATTCGTATTCAACAATATCCTTAAACTATTCTTAGTCTAAGGCCAATCTTTTTTCTGTAGCACCTCAGGCGCTACCAACTCTTCTAAAACCAATTGGTGTTAGAAGAGGCGCATACCCTAGCCTTATAGTGCATTCACCACACAAGCGCCCACGACATTCGATTGTGACTTGGCACACATAGCCTCCGCCACGGGACAATTGATGCACACATGACCAACAATCTCCCCCTCAGCAATTGTTCCCGCTGGGAATCGAACTCGTGACCTTGGCTCTGATACCACTTGTAGTGTTAGCCTTGGTATGCTTAATCTCATGTTTTGATGTTAACAAATAATTTTATTGAGCTAACGTTTGTTCAATTGTGTAGGAACGGCAAAATCCACTAAAACACGTTGATTGCGTCAAAATGTTCGCTCACACAGGACTAGCATAGAATAGCTTAGAGTCATTTATTGTTAAAGATATTTGAATGATATATCTCTAAGCTCAAGCTAAACTTTGCACACACATAAAAAAAAGATTTTTACTTAGGTATTTATTTTTAAAATACATTTGGTAAATATTTTCGAAAACATATTTTTCAAAATATTTAACTAAAGTTATAGCTCTTCTCAATACGAGATCGCCGGTTCTTGAATTATTGAATTCCGATTAGAATTGAAAAAGTTATTAACATTTTACCAAATTTATTTCAAAATTGCGCACAAGGTTACGAACGGTCGATGTGGTGAACCGTTACTACTGAACGGTCGACTGTCCTACTGACCATTGGAGGAATCTGAACGTTACCCCGAACGATCGACCGTTTTGCCTGAAACGGTTGATGTGATGGATCGTTCGGAGACCAGATTTCTTATTTCTTGTCTTTTTCATCCCCAACGGTTGGATTATTTTAATTATGGCATTAGGAGCTAATTATTCTTCTCTAACAACTATTTTTCAATTTCAAACAACTCCTAATTCATCTCTATAAATACCCAAACCATTTATATGTTTTAATTAAAATCTCTTAATTCTTTCTTCTTGTGTTCATAAAAATCTCTGATTTTTTTATTAGACTATTAAGAGCCATTTTTCAATATATCTTCTTGACCACACATTGAGCTTGATCCAAAGAGATATACACTCATATCATCTATAAGAGAGTTGTAATTCTAGAGTATATAGATATTATCACACCGACCCGACTTTGTAATTTATATTATTGAGGGGGTGTTGATTCATTCAAATTCTTATATCCTTGTAATCGGTCGAAGATATCTGTTGCAAAATCTTCATTGAACGGTTGGAGATAGCCGTGGTGAAATCTCTGTAAGCGGTCAAGGACATCCGTGAAATCCTTGTTAAGACGGTTGGAGATAGCCGTTGCAAAATCTCTAGGTTGAAGACATCCTGCAAATCTTCGGTGCACGGTTGGGGATAGCCATTAGAAAATCCTCAAAACTAGTTGGATACTTCAAGGCGTGAAGTATTGTCGATCTAGTGTAAACCTATTGGCAAAGGTTTGTTTGCCAAAAACTGGTTCCCTCGTGACGATCATGTTGAGACGGTCAAGGCGTTCTAGTGGATTGAAAATTCTTAAGGAGGAGCCTTAAGGTACTAGAGTAGGGAGTTCCCGAACCAGTATAAAATCGGTGTGCATTTTCTTTATGCTTTTATTTTTGCGTTTTTTTATATATTGCTTCTGCATTTGCCAGCATCGTTTTTATCAAACTCCGAAAAGATTTTAAACGCCTTATTCACCCCCTCTAAGGCGTGGGCACAACGTCTAAACCGACTAACAATTAGTATCAGAGCAGTTTCGTAGTTGAAAGTGCTTAACCGCATCTACGACAAAGATCCACTTGTTGTCTTTTTTGAATTTGAATTTTAAAATCTCAAATATTTATTTTCCCTAGTTTTTTTAAAAAAATTCAAATTTATTGCCCAAATGGATTCTTAAAGCATTCACCGCCCTCCGTTTTTCAACAGCCAAAATTGTTCTTATTGGAAAATGCGGATGAAATATTTTATACAATCCATTGATTTTGATTTATGGTTAAATGTACTTCACGGGCCATTTGTGCCGAGTAGTGGTAGCCTTGTAGGTTTATCTTTGGAGGATAAGAGAAAATTATCCATGAATACAAAGGCAATCAACATTCTTCATTGCTCTCTTGGCCCCGGCGAATTTGCAAGAGTGAGTACATGCAAAACGGCCAAGGAAGTATGGGATCTACTAGAAGCCACACATGAAGGGGACATCTCAACAAAGCAAACGATGATTGACCTAGGAAATTTGGAATATGAATCGTTCAAAAAAGGGCAATGTGAGACAATTCAAGATATGAACAAGAGGTTCAACGAAATCGTCAATAAGTTAAGTAAGTTGGGTAGGACATATACTACATGCGAATTGAATACAAAGATATTGTTTTCTTTACCTAAAGAATGGCATAGTAGTATTGTAGATTTATTACCCAAATGTGATAAGGTCGAAACCGCCCACATTTGGTCTTCCTTGTATTCTCATGAACTTTTGTTGAGAAAGATTAAAGAGGAAGAAATGCGAGAAAATTCCAAACTTACCAGTGCCTTCAAAGCTTCAAAAGACTCATCAAGTGAAGAGTCAAGTGAGTCAAGTGATGATTCAAGTGACTCAAGCTCTACGGAAGAGTCAAATGATGAAGAAGATGAAGAGAAGGCAATAAGAATGAAGTATACGGATTTTCTCAAATGGAATAAATACGTGAAGAGTAAAGAAACGTATTCAAAGCTGAAGAAAGAGTGACATAAGCCAAGGTAAGTCTCTTTTTATCTCTCATAAAATTAATATATATTCAAAATCTTGTTGGTCAAAATCACATCATCATCATCATCATCATAAAAAATTCACAATAGGAGGATTGAAGGAATTAAAATACAAAGGGACACAGGAAGCCAAACGGTCGACCGCGAGATATTGACGGTCCATCTAATCAACCGTCTGTAGCGTTCAGAATCGGACCCCAATCTGTAATCAAAACAGTCGACCGTGACAACGGACGGTCCACTATATCAACCGTTGCCTTTTGATCCAGAATACTGCCATATGCACAGTCGACCGTGCCATTGAAACGGTCCATCGTGTCCTCCGTTACGTTTGGATCCAGAACACTGCCATAGGAACGGTCCACCGTGGAATAGGAACGGTTCCGATGATCGATCGTCGACAGCTATTTAAACGGTCAAAACCCTATTCTTTTAAATCTACTCAACCGCGGCTCACTTCGTCTCCTCTGTCCAACGCCTGCAATTCCTAAATTTCGGCTCTCTCTCAATCATCCAAGCTTCAAGACATCATCTTCCATGGCTCCCAAGAAGGACACCAACAAGCGCACAATTGCTCCGGGTAAAATTCTAAACCTACCGGATTTCCCCCAATTCATTATCTCGGTTCTTACGCTTCAAGGATTGCTAGGATTTATTGCAATAGATGAATTGGTGTATAATGAGCTTGTTTATGAATTCTATGATAACCTCTCTTGGGAAACTAAGGTTAATGAAGAAGAAGAAGAAACTCCTTTTCTCAAATCTAAGGTTAAGAACAAAACTATAAACCTTGGAATTAAGGAAATTTGTGAATGCTTTGATATTGTTGATAACCGTGATGGATTTGAGACGTATGATAGACATGGTTGGGGCATCAAGGGTGATACTCTAGCAAGTTGTGTTGATAGGCTACACAATGGAGTTGAACATTCTGGAATTGTTAGGCCTAAAAGAGAATTTTTGAATGTTAATCAACAAATTCTTTTGAAAATCTTAAAAGAATGTCTTTTGCCTACCGGAAGCAACGACTCCATTGTTGGTATGCTCGAGTGTGCCATTGTCTATCTCTTGGAAGTGGAATCCCTCGTTAGGTTCCCTATGATGATGATGAACCATGTGTGGATTCACAAGGGTTATGGACAACTTTCTTATGGAATGGCGTTGACTAAAGTGTTCCGAAGGGCCAAAATCAAGCTTGAAAAATACCAAGGAAGGAACTACGAGTACAAGAAGATGGATGCCACAAGTCTTCGACGGTCAAAGATCTTTCAACACTTTGACGGATTTCACACCGAAGCTTCTTACAACCGAATCTCAGTAGAAGAGAGAAACTGATGGAGACGTGAGCACAACTTAAGTAAATTTGTAAGTTCTTCCTCTTCAAACCCCCGTCCAAGCATTGAGGTTCCTCCACGTGCTTCTTCCATGGCTCGCTCCCGTTCTACACACGCAAAAATCGATCCTTCATTGAAGAAGTACATGGATGAGAAGATAGCTCAAATGGAGGAAAGCATCACAAAGAAGGTAACCAAGTCCGTGACCAGGAAAATCTTTGACTAAATGAGAAAATGGATTGGTAGGCCTAAATCCCCGTCGTCCTCATCTTCTTCGGAGGAAAAGAGAACAGCTAAAAAGAAATCCAAAGGACCAATCATTGAGGAAGTTGTTGAGGAAGACCCCGAAACAATCAACGAGGAGAATTTGAAAAAAGGAATTCGGGAAAGCCTTGCCGAACATCGTCATAACATTAGCTCATTTCCTCCTATGAATCCCTCATCCACGTTTGAATATGGAAATCCCTCCTCCTCACATGTGAACATTGATGATTATGATGATGATGAAGACATTGACAACATGGCAAATGTTGATGATTATTACTATTATTGAATTTAATTTACTTTTATCTTGCACAATATGTTGATGTTTGGATATTTAAAACTTTGGTACTTTTTGACGACATTGTGCTTAATGTAAATTGCCTTCATTAACTCTCTTGACTGTGTTTAGATTTGGTATCAAGGTCATTACCAAGTTCTGCTGAAGTGCATGAAAATGGGTAAATATCCATGAATTATGAACTCATAAATTAGAGGAAATTCTTAGCCTTGGTATGCTAAGAGAAAAGCTAAAATATGCCACAAGTCTTGAAAAAGACATGTTATCTATAACATATCTTATATGCTTGGTTAATTTTTTTTACTTTGATGGAGTTCTTTTACCAAAGGGGGAGTAAAAATGTTATCAAAATTAGAAGAAAAATAATTTTTTTTTAAAGATTTTCTCTATATTGTCAAAATTGGTTGATCTTGTTTGCACTTCTCCCCGCTAATCTTATGAGATTCTTCATTCTATTTTTTTACTGGAATCTATTTGATAGGGGAGGGCTTTTGAAGAAACTTTACACTTTTTATCAAAAACCTTCCATCCATCCTTTTTGCTCTTGACAAATAGGGGGAGAAATATGTATACTTCAAAGTGCAATTTTTTCTCAAAGTTTTTATGTGTTTTTACATATTAATTGATCATCAATTCTTCATAAACACATAGAAAATACAAAGTGAGAACTTTTCAAAAATGCTATGTTTTAGGGGGAGCTTGCATGAATCCTTCACTACTACCTAAATCTCACTTTGAAGTAAATTATTTGTCAACAAATAATTTTATTGAGCTAACATTTATTCAATTGTGTAGGAATGATAAAATCCACTAAAACGCATTGATTGCATCAAAACGTTCGCTCACACAGGACTAGCATAGAATAGCTTAGAGTCATTTATTGTTAAAGATATTTGAATGATATATCTCTAAGCTCAAGTTAAACTTTGCACACACATAAAAAAAGATTTTTACTTGGGTATTTATTTTTAAAATACATTTGGTAAATATTTTCGAAAACATATTTTTCAAAATATTTAACTAAAGTTATAGCTCTTCTCAATACGAGATCGCCGGTTCTTGAATTACTCAATTCCGATTAGTATTGAAAAAGTTATTAACATTTTACCAAATTTATTTCAAAATTGCACACAGGGTTACGAACGGTCGATGTGGTGAGCCGTTACTACAGAACGGTCGACCGTCCTACTGACCGTTGGAGGAATCTGAACGTTACCCCGAACGGTCAACTGTTTTGCCTGAAACGGTCGATGTGATGGACCGTTCGGAGACCAGATTTCTTATTTCTTGTCCTTTTCACCCCCAACGGTTGGATTATTTTAATTATGGCATTAGGAGCTAATTATTCTTCTCTAACAACTATTTTTCAATTTCAAACAACTCCTAATTCATCCCTATAAATACCCAAACCATTTATATGTTTTAATTAATCAAGCTTTGCTAAAATCTCTTAATTCTTTCTTCTTGTGTTCATAAAAATCTCTGATTTTTTATTAGGCTATTTAGAGCCATTTTTCAATATATCTTCTTGAACACACATTGAGCTTGATCCAAAGAGATATACACTCATATCATTTATAAAAGAGTTGTAATTCTAGAGTATATAGATATTATCACACCGACCCGACTTTGTAATTTATATTATTGAGGGGGTGTTAATTCATTCAAATTCTCATATCCTTGTAATCGGTCGAAGATATCCGTTGCAAAATCTTCATTGAATGGTTGGAGATAGCCGTGGTGAAATCTCCGTAAGCGGTCAAGGACATCCGTGAACTCCTTGTTAAGACGGTTGGAGATAGCCGTTGCAAAATCTCTAGGTTGAAGACATCCTGCAAATCTTCGGTGCACGGTTGGGGATAGCCGTTGGAAAATCCTCAAAACTAGTTGGATACTTCAAGGCGTGAAGTATTGTCGATCTAGTGTAAACCTATTGGCAAAGGTTTGTTTGCCAAAAACTGGTTCCTTCGTGACGATCGTGTTGAGACGGTCAAGGCGTTCTAGTGGATTGAAAATTCTTAAGGAGGAGCCTTAAGGTACTGGAGTAGGGAGTTCCCGAACCATTATAAAATCTGATGGTCTTTGTTACAAATTTAAAAACTTTGTTACAAAGTCTAGAGGGGGGGGGATAGACTTTGTTACAAATTTAAAAACTTTTTCGTTTCTTTTGAGAACGTGAAAATGAGTGTTAATCTAGAGTTCTTGTGAACTTTAGATTATGTGCGGAAGTTGGTGGGTAGAGTGAGCAGTAATCAATATGGATGGGTTAGTTTTCTCAGTTAATATAATTGCAAGTAAGAATAAAGATAAAAGAGAGAGACACACAAACTTTAATGAGGTTCGAAGGTGGGGTAATCCTTCTACCTCCTCAAAATCCACTATGTAGTTGGTTGTTGAATAATGAAACAACAATTACACTTGTGTGAATTTCTGCACGGTATATCTTCGCAAGGCCAATGTTGCTACTGCACTCATGCTGGCTTTGTTGTTCCTTCGAAGGTCACGCTTCTTTAACAACAGCAAGGTCCGAACAATAGGACTTGCAAGACCAACTAGTAAGAAAGTTGACCTACCCCCTTTCAATCAATAAGTTTGATCAAAAGTTGTATCCTTCAACGTGGTGTGGTACTTGAGGTAAGGAAATCTTCAAGTATTTAAACTATAGCTTTTTGGAAGGAGGAGAAGTCTGCTTCTGGATAAGGAGTTTAGAAATCTCTCTTTATCAAGCTTTTTTGGCTAACTGTGAATGAGGTAGCCTCTTTGTGGTTGTTCTTCTTATTGTTGATGAGTTATTGTATATATTTCCCCAGTCTTCCAAGGATGCTATTTATAGCTGGATTGGATAATCTATCCGTTGAATCAAAATAGGCTATCCGTTGCATTTGCTGGCTTCAATTTTGAATGAAGATTGGGATTTGAAGATTCCTCATTGGAATGGGTGTTTGGACATACCCAATTGTTAAAGGAGAGATTCCTTTTTCCATAGAGTCCGTCTTCTAGCTGTTGTTCAAGTATTCTGGACTGTAGAACTTTACTATGTTTGTCTTCTAGTGCTTGTTTAGGAATTCTGGACAGGTTCTTCAATTTTTAGAGGTCCAGACTTTGTCTTCGAGTCATTTGTTCTTGAATCAGCATAATTATCTTCAATCTAGCCGTTGAAAACCAAGAGATTGATATTTCCTTACCAACGAGTAGAATTTCTTCATTCAAGACTTAGATAATTTTCTAAGTCTTTTCTCACTTGTCCGCTTTTTGAGAATTCCGGTCTTCCCTGAGGCATCCGGTTCTTAGCTGACAAATCCGGAAGAGTCATACTCAGTCTTCCTCGTGAGAAGGAAATCCGCGCTAGTCTTCCGACTTAGCCTTCAGCGGGTTGTAATGAGACATCCGGTTCTCATGTAATATTCAGATAGGAGGATTTTTGTCTGCTTTGAGAAATCCTTACTTGTCTCTGATATTTCCGATCAAGATATCCAATTTCCAAAATTTTGAATTTGATTAAGTCTTCAGGCGTCAAACCATTTAAGGAAATATCACAACTTAATTGGAAATCTCAAGAACTTGGTTTTAACAATATTTCTAAAAATTATATTGAATATCTAGGGAGACCTAAAGTCCCTATTACATTCTAAATACATCATCATCAAAATCTATGATATTTTTTTCCCAACAATTTCCCCCCTTTTTGATGATGACAAACAAGTGTTTAAGAGTTCCGGTCGCTGTACTGAGAACTAATTTTGCAACTTTCTTTTAGTTTCTCATAATATACAGCTTGTTAACAAAAACTCTTAAACAAATACAATTCAAATTACAATAATTCCTAAACCAAGTCTTGTCTTGAGATTTTGTGATGTCTTCCGCCATTGACCGTTTTCAGCTTCAGCAGATTCTGCTTGGCTGAGCTGTTGGTGTTGCGTTTGATAGATCTTTAATATCCAAAGTGGATATTTAAGATCTTGGAAGCAACACATCTCTCAAAATAAGAAGAAAGATAGAGAGAGTGTTGTTCCAGAGAAGGTGTATGGTGTAATCCTGAAAAATACGAGATTTTCACCATAGACCTTCTCTACTGCCGAGATTCTCACCATAGACTTTGAAAGTCTTTTCTTCTCAATAGGCTTCTTCCATTTCCGTCTATGAGGGTGAGAAAGAAAAATTTTTCCATTGAGGATATTTTTCTTGGTGTGTTTCTTAGACAGTGAGTTTGAAGACTTTTCATATTGAAAGAGCTGTTTGTGATCGGAATGGATTGAGATATCTTAATTTAAATAAGAGAGGAGGTAGAGAGAGGGGAGGTTCATGGGTTCCATTAATTGGGTAGATGGAACGGTGAGAGTGAAAGAGTTTCAACTTCCAAGAAGTTGAAAAGTGGAAGGAATCTTTTACCAATTACCAATGAATTGAAACTGTTCCAAATTGAAAGTCAATTTCGTTTGGTTTGAGAACCATAATTGTTTTAATTTGGCTAAGTCCAAAAGAGTGGCCCAAAAAGAAAAGAAAGCTATGTACTAAAGGGAAATTATTCCTATTGGGTTCTCAAGGCCCAAAATAAGGCTATCATTTTTCGTTCCCTATAGTTCTAATTTCTACTTAGGATGAGGTAGTACCAAAACAAATATGAATTTTATTTTTAAAAGAAAAGTGGTACTATTTTTCCAAAGTCCTGTACATTCTAAACATCCTAAGGACCAGTACTTTTAGAGCTTGTTGGAAATGAATTAAGGACTGAAGCTTAGTTTAAGAAGATAGATTTTGTAAAGTACCTGAATCGGAGATTTCCAATTTTAGTCCCAAAACTGAGATATCCATCTTCCATTGCTTAGAGCTTATCAATAATTCATTGCCAAAAACAATTGTTAGCCAAAAACTAGTTAAGTTCCCTCTGAATTGCATTCCCCCTGAATGTATGCGCTAAGAATAAATCTCAAAAACATACTTGAATTAGGTTATAGGTATAATCAAGCATAGTGAGCACAATTAAGAGAAATATTAAGGCAATGTTTAAACCAATAGAGCAATGTTTAAATAAGAAGGTGTTTTCATCAAAGCAAATTAATGTTTTCACATACTTTCCCCCTGATTGATGAAAAAAGCCTTCAGTGCTTCTTGCGCTTTGAAGATTCGGCAATCTCCCTGATGCCTTGCATGTTTCCACATAGTTCTTTGACGTGCCTCATGTTGTTCCGTCTCTCCTCTGTTTGATTTTCATTTGAGAAGTGAGCAGCAATTGTTCCTACAGCCTCTGTTCCATCCAATCCGGAGCTGGATAAGCGCTGTGTTGAGTTTTCCGGATTGCTTCTCTGAGCTTCAAGGACTAGATCAGTCAAGTTTAGATGCGTAGGAATGTAAGAGACTTCTCCTTCTTTGACTGCAATGGAGAGCTCTGGAATCAAGGATGGACTGTGTTGTTGAAGAACCACTTCCATCTTGCGATTTCCAGAATTTGTGGTAAGAAGTCTGAATAGTTTGTGTGCTTCCTTCTGATTGTCAATGATTACCTTCAAGTAGTCTTTGGTTACTACTTGATTTGCTGAAGACACTGCTAGAGCTGCTCTGATGTCCATTTGGAGAATGGACATTTGTTTTTGTAGACTGATTGTGACATTTGCTACTTGCTCTTTGATGTTGTTATCCTCCTTGAGTTGAAGATAACTATCAGATGCATATGTCTCCATCGTGTTGCTCACAGTGTTACTCAATAGAGATAAGATCTCTAGAGTCTTATCCACTTATTTGCTTATCTCCTTGAGATTGGAGCAATGTGTTTCTTCGGATTTCTCAATCAGTTTGTTTTGCCTGGCTTCCATCTGCTCTATCTCTTGCCTAAAGGAGGTATGTTGAGATGCTAGGGCTGAGTCAATCAGCCTTGGACCTTCTTTGTCCAGATTTCCGGTACCTCATCCGGAAGAGTAGGAATGGAAGAGCTATGGAAATGGAAGTTGTTTACCTGATGAGAAGAGAGAGTTCTTTGGAA
This sequence comes from Cuscuta australis, assembly GCA_003260385.1. Lineage (NCBI taxonomy): Eukaryota > Viridiplantae > Streptophyta > Magnoliopsida > Solanales > Convolvulaceae > Cuscuta > Cuscuta australis. The sequence continues at coordinate 217,732 of NQVE01000201.1, forward strand.
GAGTTGCATAGGAAGAGATTCAGCATCATCTTGTACATCTTCTTCATCATTGATCTTCAGGGTTCTTTCAGATTCTTCTTCTGCTTCCCCAAGTGTGAAGTTTGATATATCCCGAGAGAGGGAGTCTCTTTCTTCTGCTTCATTCTGTTCTTCAAAAATGGCTACTGGAGATTTGGAGACCTCCAGTTCTGCCATTTGAGTTTCCTTCCCAGCTTCTGCAGAACTTCTCCGGGCTTCTACAGCTTGCTCTTCTTGAGCTTCATTTGTTTCTGGAGTTTTGGACATCTCCAGATATTCTGTTGACTCCTCCGGGATCTCTGCTTCAGTAGGATTGGTGATCTCACAAGGATTTGTGAGAATCTCTAAAGCTTCAGAATGGAGAAGTTGCTGGAATTCTTCATTTGATCCTTCCTGGTTCTGTTTTGGTGTAGAGACTTCAGCTTCAGGTGGAATAGTTTCAAAGGCAGATGAGGCTTCCGGAAATATTTGGAAATCCTCACCTGTTGTTTCCAAGTTAGCTTGTGCTTCAGAAGTGAGAACCACCTGATCTTTTGTGGTTTTTGAGAGGACTGGTTTGTATACTGCAGGATCCTCATCATCCACCTCAAACTCTGAAATTGGTGAGGTGACTAAGTGCTCCAGATGCAAATCTTCATAGTTCCTTTGCCATACCCAGTCAACATCCAGGATTTGCTCACAGCAATAGTTGACTGGCAGACCTAAGCATTTCTTGATGATCTTCTCATTCTTCAATTGCTGGTCCCAACTCAGCAACTGTTCTGCTGAATTTCCAACTTTCCAAGCTCTCCAGTCATAGTAGAGCTGCCAGAATTGATTCTCAGCATCATCTACTTGAGGTTGTGAGGAAGTTGGAGAATTCTGAACTTGAGGAATTTCTTCTTCAAGTTGTTGAGGACTCCGGTTGTGAGCAGAGGTTTCCTCAGTTGGTTCCTTCTCCTTCAACTCATCCGGATTGACATGTCCAGATGTTGAGGGAGAGGCGATCTTCCTCTTCTTTTTCCTTTGTAGTTCTCCTTGGTCAGAGATTTCTTCTTCTTCTTCAAGATTTGTTGGAGCAAGATTCTGTGGTACTTCATCACTGGGAGAGGGAGACACCACTTGCTTCCTCTTTACTGATTTGTTCAGACTCATGATAAGGACATTGTCTGAAGAACTTTCCTCTGCAGTTGTGCTAGCACCAGCTCTGTTCTCCCCTTTGGAAGACAGATAGTACAGCCAATATCTGGCTTCATACTTCTTTCCTTCAGAAGCAGCACCCAAGGACTCCAAGATATGTCCAATGTAAAGACCTTGACAAAGGTATTTCTGGTTGGGTTTTCCCAGGTGCTTTGAGATGGAATTGAAGAAATGAGCAGCCCAATTTACCTTAGACTTGGTAATGAGGGCATTGATGATGAAGGCCCTCTCTTGGGTGATGTCATCAGCATGTCCTCCACTTCCACATTCGAGGCATGCGATAGCCAGTTCAAGGACTAGGTTGTAGTCGTTGTTCAGATGAGCTTTCTTCGCTGGGCCAGAGGGATTTTGCCCAGAAATTCCAATAATGCTCCAATCCATATTTTTGGCTGGAAGTCTCCCAATTTCAACTCCAGAATTGGGAAGGTGAAGCTTTTCTCCCAATTTCTTCTGCGAAAGCTTCACTTTTGTCCCTCCAACAGTGGAATTGATGACTTGAATCGTCCTTTGTGGGTCCTTCTTCGATTTGACAGTCTTGACCTTTCCATTTTTATAGAATTCAAGAACTTCATTCTCATACTTGAATCGAATCTCCATATGAAGAAATTCGGAGAGCTCTTGAGCAGCAATCATCTCCAGATAGGATTGATAGAACGTTGATGAGGAGCACTTGGCTTCCAACTTCTGGAAATGGAAATTAGCGCCAACAATCTTCATTTTCTCGGAAATTTGAGAAGATCTGAAGAAATTAGGGTTCTTGAGAATTTTATCAGAAGATTCTCGTGAAGAAGACGATGAAGGATTTGAGTGGGCTGAGTGGGCAGTTGAGGTCTGATTATAGTGGCGATTGGGTTTTTAACTGTTCCCAAGGCCACGTCCCCACCCATCATTTTGACAGACGTGGAAAATGAACTGCCACGTGCACCACACTCAGTCTAATTGATTAGACCAATTTTGTGAAGCAAATCGGAAAACTTGGCTTCACTTAGTGGTTTGGTGAAGATATCCGCCAGTTGTTCTTCAGTTGAGATATACTCAATTTTGATATCTTTCTTTTCCACATGATCTCTGATGAAGTGATGCTTGACATCAATGTGCTTAGTGCGAGAATGATGCACTGGGTTTTGAGAGATGGCTATGGCACTTTGATTGTCACAAAAGATTGTCACTTCCTTTGTCTTGACTCCATAATCCAGTAGTTGTTGCTTTAGCCACAAAACTTGAGCACAACAACTACCAGCTGCAATGTACTCTGCTTCTGCTGTTGATGTAGAAATGGAGTTTTGTTTCTTACTGAACCAAGAAACAAGATTTCCACCAATGAATTGACAAGTACCAGTTGTACTTTTCCGGTCAACTTTGCATCCGGCAAAGTCAGAATCTGAGTATCCCACTAACTCAAACGAATTGCTCTTATCATACCACAAACCCATGTTCTGAGTTCCTTTGAGGTATCTAAGAATTCTTTTAGCTGCTATCAAATGACTTTCCTTTGGCTTTGATTGGAATCTGGCACAAACACCTACTGCATATGAGATATCCGGACGGCTTGCAGTAAGGTAGAGTAGCGATCCAACAATTCCTCTGTAGAGAGTTTTATCTGCATCCTTTCCATCTACATCCATATCAAGCTTGGTGGATGTACTTATGGGGACAGAGACGGATGACTTCTGGTCAACTTTGAATTTCTTGATAAGATCCCTTGTGTACTTGGCTTGGTTGATGAGAGTCCCTTCACTTCTCTGTTTGATTTGAAGGACAAGGAAGTAGTTGAGTTCCCCCATCATGCTCATCTCAAATATTCCTTGCATGAGGGTTGAGAACTTGGTGCAGAGATCTTCTTTAGTTGAGCCAAATATGATGTCGTCCACATAGATTTGGACTAACAGGAGATCTTCTCCGTCTTGTAGTTTGAACAATGTCTTGTCAATGACTCCTTTGATAAATCCATTAATTATGAGAAATTGAGACAATGTGTCATACCAAGCTCTCGGAGCTTGTTTGAGTCCATACAACGCCTTTTTGAGTCTATACACTTGATCTCCCTTAGTGTGTAACTCAAATCCTAGAGGTTGTTCCACATAAACTTCTTCTTCGAGGTTTCCGTTGAGAAATGCACTTTTTACATCCATTTGATAGACTTTGAAATCCTTATGAGCAGCAAAGGCTAGAAACAGCCTTATAGCTTCGAGTCTAGCAACTGGAGCGAAGGTTTCATCAAAATCTATACCTTCTTCTTGACAATATCCTTTGGCAACCAAAACAAAGGATAACAACGCCGTTTTCATCCATCTTGTTCCGGAAGACCCACTTTGTCCCAATGACATGTTGATGAGTAGGTTTGGGAACAAGTTTCCAGACGTTATTTCTGGAAAATTGGTTGAGCTCTTCTTGCATTGCATTGATCCAATCAGAATAAGCTAGAGCTTCTTCAATATTCTTTGGTTCCACTTGTGAGATGAAACAAGCAAGCATAGTTTCTAGATTTTGCTGAGCACTTCTTGTGCGTGTTAGACGCCTTTCACACCTCTAGAGGGGGGGGGGGGGTGAATAGAGGTGTTCACGAAAATAAAAATAATTTTCGTTTAAAGAAGAAAAAGCGCAGGGAAAAAAAATACAAGATTAACGGAAACACTGAAAGCGAGGAGACAACGATATATCCTGGTTCGGCCTAATGCCTACGTCCAGTCCCCAAGGCAAACGTGCCCGAGATTCCACTAATCCTTGTTAAACTTAACGGAGTTTAACAATCCGAATACAACTCGAGAACTTGATTTCACAAGCCTCTAACCTTTCCACCGAAGTCTTGATTTCACAAGACTTTGGATTTCAATCCAAAACTTGAATTATTTTAAATTCAAGTTTTTTTTTACAATTTAAAAACTTACAAACCAAAGTGGACAGCGGAATTGACTCTTCGAACAAGAGCGGATATGCTGTAGATTACAACAAAACCTATAGTGTATGGCACAAATGACTCTCCAAACTTCAATATGAAGGATTGCTCAAGAAAATGCTTGAATTAATTGAGTAAGAGGATATGATTCAACAAAACTCTTTGAAATTCTCAAAGGATAGCAATTGTCAATGTTCTTGGATGTTCTTGTATTTTGAAAAATGAAACTAGATTGAGTATATATGGATAGGGCCGAAGAAACCGCCACGGGAATTTAAAAAACTGACCGTTAGTTATGAAAACTGTCGATTTATTCGACTAAAACACCATTTATTCGAATAGTTTTGATAAAACAGGAATTTAGAAAACGCAGTTCTTATTCGAATAAATCTAAGATTTATTCGAATAAACCAGGGTGAACTGAAATTCTGGGAAGCTACTTATTCGAATAAATAACCATTTATTCGAATAGTTTTCAAAAGTCTGGAAAAAATGGAATCAACACTTATTCGAATAAAATAAGCATTTGTTCGATTAAAACAGACCGAGCTGCAATCTGCAGAGGTCCCTCTTATTCGAATAAATCATCATTTATTCGAACAAAAGCCTAGAAAAACATAGTTTTAAAAAAATTTTTAAATAACAATAAAGAAGGAATTCTTTTAAGAGAAATAGAGAATTTTGAAGAATAAACATGTGCCACACACTTTAACAAGAACTAAGACTTAAAAAAATGTAAAAGATCTAAAAACCTTTTTTTTTAACACCAATTCTAGTCTTGGAGCTCGTAAGCCAATTCTTGTCTTGGAGCTCGTAAGCCGACTTGCAAGATAATCCCTACGAAATGATCCAGGTGACTTGATTCAAAGATCCAAAGCTTATCCCACATATAAGGTTGTCATTATCAAAACACAAGGGTCAACAAATTCCCCCTTTTTGATAATGACAAACCCAACCAAAGAATTGCTTGAGCTTGTTTGTCAAAAATGCAAAGTCCTGTCTCATAGGCAATAACCAAAACAATAGCAAGCCAAAACAATAACAAAACCAAAAAAAACAAGTCATACAACTACTTCCCCCTGTTTGTGTGCCACCTATCAAGCACAAGCAAATAGCAACACATTCACATTTCCCCCTTTTGTCATAAGCAAAAAGGAAAGAGAAACACATAGGATAGCACAGTCAAAAACACAAACACAAGGGTTAAGCTAAGGTTAAGAGCAATAAGAGATAAGAGAAAGCATAAAGGAATGAAAGAGTCAATAATAACAAAAACGGAGTCCCAACCACTCATTCCTCATCCATGGTCGCTTCTTCTTGTGCAATATCATCCTCCTCTTCATCATCCTCATCGTCTTCATCATTATCAGCATCAGAAGGAGCGGTATGAGAAGAAGAACCCTGAGACATGTAAGGTGCGAGCGCTTCCAAGGATGGTGTTTCCCATTGCTCTCCACTCTTGACCAACATCTTATTCAAGTTATAACTGTAAGTGGCCTGTTGGAGCTCGATGTTGTTGAAGGAGGATTGGAGGCTTTGCAGGGACTCAAAAAGCATAGGCAATGTGACCTTGTGACCCCGGGAAGCCACACGTGACTGAGAAGTTCCGGTTTCTGCACGTGCTTCATCTTCACCATCAAGCTTGGTTCTCATTACTGTTGACCTCTTGATCCTCCAAAAAGGAGTTTCACTATCCATCTCGGCATTCACAAATTCAAATCCCTTCCTTTTCAAGAGATAGGTGAGAAGCATGGGGTACGGTAGAGATTTTTTCTTTGCCCGGCACAAGTTCATGTATGTCAAGATGTACTTCCCCCAATTGATAGACACCGGCTTCAAGATTGCATAGATAAGCATGGCATCGTCTTTGCTCATTTAAGGGTGATTGCCCGAGCGCCCACGCAGGATATAGGAGGAAATATATTGAATGAGGCGTTGAGGAGGTTGCATTCCATTCACCTTGGGCCGTCCAGATTCATTGAATTTGGGTCGAAAATTCATCACTTCCCAACACTTTTGTTCATCAAAATTATACCACGGGTTTTGATCATTATTTTGGGTAGTGAGCTCCTTGTTACTATTCTCCATGCCAAACATCTCATTCAATTCACCACTAGAAATAGTAACCTCTTTACCACAAAACTTAGAAATAATCACATATTGATGATTTCTACGCTTGAAAGTCATATCGGAGTAGAAAGCTTTAATACAATTAACCGGGATATGAGATTCATGAATTGTCACAACATTTATCAACCCCGAAGAACGAAGCTTAGACAAAACTGGTTCATAAGAAGTATCTCGCTCAAAATCAACAAGTTCAACATAACGAGGGGTGATAATTTTCCGGGGAAGTACATTGTCACGATAGAAATTCAAAGCTTCTTCACTATCAAAGAAAATTCTAGGGTTGAGAGCAAATTCGAACCTTTGATTTTCGTTTGAAGTAGGAGGTTGAGAAGAGGAGCCCGGATCAGTAGCTTGAGTAGAAGGCCGTGAAGTCCTCTTCTTGGTGCGAGAAGCCATGAATTCCGGTAGGAGAAGTGGCGAAGGAGGTGATGAGACGCCAGGGAAGATGAAGAACTGCGACCTAGGGTTTGTCGCTGAGAGAGAAAGAGGCGCGATTGGGTTTTTGTGAGAGATAGAAGCTTTGACTGAATGAAGACCTTTTAAAAATATCATATCTGATCTCATTTATTCGAATAGGGGGCCTCACTTATTCGAATAAATAATGTAGAGCCGCGACACTGGAATTTTAAGCAATAAACTTGTTCGATTAGTTTCCCAAACTATTCGAATAAAACACTGTAGCTGAGCAGTCCTTTGAAAATCTTCAAAAAAAAAAACTAAAGTCAAAGTAGAATTCCCCCTCAATAAATGCTTCATATGGATTGAGAAAGAGGAGTGGATGGGTGAGAACCTGCAAAAAAGAATTAAGGCCACTCCGATGCCTAAGTTAGTATAAAATTAAATAGAATAAATAAAAAAATAAAAATATTAACTTAAGTAATGGGAATAATTCCTAAGGCATTTCTAATACGACAAAAATTCTCACGATCCAAAGGTTTAGTAAAAATGTCGGCCAACTAATTAGTTGTATCGACAAATTCAATGTCTACATCACCCTTTTGGACATGGTCTCTAATAAAGTGATGTCGTATATCAATATGCTTTGTACGAGAGTGATGAACTGGATTCTTCGTAATATTTATAGCACTCATATTATCACATCTCAAAGGAATATGATCAAGTACAAGGCCATAATCCAAAAGTTGTTGTTTCATCCAAAGAATCTGGGCGCAACAACATATTCTGCCTCGGCGGTGGACAAAGCAACACTAACTTGTTTCTTACTAAACCAAGAAACAAGTGAACATCCAAAAAGATGACAGGTTCCACTAGTACTTTTTCTATCCATTTTGCACCCGGCAAAGTCGGAATCAGAATACCCAATGAGAGTACATGTTGAACCTTTGGGATACCACAGTCCCATAGTCAAGGTACCTCTCACATACTTAAGGATACGTTTGACAGCAGCCAAATGTGATTCCTTAGGGTTTGCTTGATATCTAGCACACATACAACACTAAACATAATATCAGGTCTACTAGCAGTTAAATATAATAATGAACCGATCATACCTCGATATCGTTTGACATCAACCGACTTACCACTTTCATCTTTATCAAGTGAACATTGAGAGCTCATTGGGGTAGCCATTTCTTTACAATCTTCCATCTCAAATTTCTTGAGAAGTTCTTTTGAGTACTTCGTTTGGCTAAGAAATGTCCCATGTTCAAGTTGTCGAATTTGAAGACCGAGGAAGAAATTTAATTCTCCCATCATTGACATTTCGAACTCTCCTTGCATAATCTTAGTAAATTCCTCGCACATAAGATCATTAGTAGCACCAAAAACAATGTCATCAACATAGATTTGTACTAAAAGCATGTCAAGAGCATTATGCTTAATAAAAAGTGTGGTGTCTACCTTTCCTCTTTGAAATCCATTCTCCAAGAGATGCGAACTCAAACGTTCATACCAAGCTCTTGGGGCTTGTTTAAGTCCGTATAGAGCTTTTTTCAGTTTGAACACGTGATTTGGGTACTCAAAGTCCTCAAATCCTGGAGGTTGTTCGACATACACTTTTTCTTGAATAAAACCATTCAAGAAAGCACTTTTGACATCCATTTGGTACAATTTAAAGTTCATAGTAGCGGCATACGCAAGAAGTAATCTAATGGCTTCTAATCTCGCTACGGGTGCATAGGTCTCATCAAAGTCAATTCCTTCTTGTTGATTGTAGCCTTTAGCCACAAGCCTAGCTTTGTTTCTAGTGATAATACCGTTTTCGTCGAGTTTGTTTCTGAAAACCCATTTAGTACCAATAATAGAATGATTACGTGGTCTAGGCACAAGCTCCCAAACGTCATTACATTTGAATTGATCCAACTCTTCATGCATGACCATAGTCCAGTATTCATCATTAATGGCATCATCAATGGTAGAGGGTTCTATTTGAGAAACAAAAGCCATATGATTAACTAAATTACGTAATGAGCTACGAGTAGTTACCCCTTTTGAGATTTCACCGATAACATTGTCGAGTGGATGATGTCTTGAAGTTCTCCATTCGGGTGGTAACTCATTTGCTACATGCTCATCTTTATTGTTCTCACTTTCCCTTACTTCCTCTTCTTGTTTTTCAGATTTTGCTTTACTAGACTCACCTTCTTCAAGATGTATTTTCTCAAGGGAGCCTGCAAGATCATCACAAGATACCCTTCTCGACAAGCGAGCATTATTCTCATCAAATACAACATGCACAGATTCTTCAACAACTAAAGTACGTTTGTTGAAAACTCTAAACGCTTTACTAGTCAAAGAGTATCCTATAAAAATTGCTTCATCTGACTTGGCATCAAAAGGTCCTAAGTTGTCTTTGCCATTATTTAAAACAAAACATTTACAACAAAAAACGTGAAGATGCGAGAGATTAGGCTTTCTACCTTTATACAATTCGTACGGAGTAGCGTTAAGTGTAGGTCTTATAATCGCACGATTGAGAATATAAGCACTAGTACTCACCGCATCCGCCCAAAAGTACTTAGGTATGTTAGCCTCACTAAGCATAGTTCTCGCCATCTCTTTGAGAGATCGGTTTTTCCGCTCAACAACGCCATTCTGTTGAGGCGTTCTTGGGGCTGAGAAGTTGTGTGCAATGCCTAGTTCATCGCAGTAGGTATCAAACCCACTTTGATCAAACTCTCCCCCATGATCACTTCTTACGGCCACAATGCTACAACCTTTTTCATTTTGAACCTTCTTAGTGAATTTGCGAAAAGATGAAGGTGCATTACTCTTGTGAGAAAGAAATAAGGTCCATGTAAAACGAGAGTAGTCATCAACAATAACCAAGGCATAGTAATTACCACCTAAACTGATAGTTCGAGAAGGTCCAAAGAGATCAATGTTCAAAAGCTGCAATGGTCTAGAAGTAGAAACAACTTTCTTTGATTTGAAAGAGGTTTTTACTTGTTTACCCTTTTAACACGAATCACAAATTCCCTTTTCAAATTTGAGTTTAGGAACACCAATTACTAGGTCTTTTGAAACTAATTTATTAATTAGTTCCATATTGGTATGACCAATCCTTTTATGCCATAGCCACATTTCTTCCTCTCTAGTCATAATACAATGAGCAAAGTCAGAAGAAGTACTATCTAGGTTGATCATATAAATATTATTAATTCGATCGCCGGTAAGGATAATTTTCTTATCACAAAGGCGTTCAACCAGACAATGACTAGATGTAAAAGTGACACGATTACCTTTGTCACATAACTGACTAATACTAAGCAAATTATGCTTGAGACCTTTGACCAACAACACGTTATCAATTCCAGATTCTTTGTCTTTGCCAACAGTTCTGGTTCCGATAATCTTTCCTTTGTTGTTGTCACCAAAAATAACATTCCCACCATCGAGAGATTTAAGGAAAATAAATTTGGATGCATCTCCAGTCATGTGCTTGGAGCATCCGCTATCAAGGTACCAAAGTACGCTTGATGCCTTCAAGCACACCTGAAATATTTATTTAATTGGGGGTTTTAGGTACCCAAACCATCTTGGGTCCTTGAGAGTTAGTTCTAGCATTATAAACATAAGTCTGTGGCCTTTTTCTATTCTTAGCCATCATTCTAAGTTTTCTAAAACATACAGGTGCAATGTGCCCAACAACATCACAAAAATGGCAAATAACCCTAGGATCATACATATATCTATACGGACTAGGTGACTTTCTATGTGCCCTAAGATAATTAGATTTTCTAGGTGCATTCCTAAAATTCTCATAATTTCTAGGTTCTCTAGAAAACCTATGAACATCATAATTCCTATATTGACTAGATTTTCTCATCCTATAATTAGTGGGGGTATTGACTATTCTAGATTGAGTCATCTTAGAGTTACTATTTTATTTTTGGTATGAATTATTCCTAGCCTTAGTTCTATCCAAAGGTCTTTCTCCTTCTTTTACAAAGTTAACTTTCTTTGGTCCTTTAGATTAATAACCTAAGCCATTTTTATTAAATTGACCTTGTTGAACTATAAAGTGCATGTCTTTACTAGCTTTATTATATTTTCCTAGATGCTCATGCAAGCTAGCTATTTCCTTTTCATGAATTTTACATTGTGCACAAGGTGAATCAACACTAACTTTGCCAAGTTTCTTATTCTCCAATTTTAATAATTCCATCTCTTTATTAAGTTCGATTATTTTAGCTTCAAGAGAGGTGACATTTTCCTTGGCAAATTTAGCTTCTTTGGTGGAATTGATAAATTCACCATAAAGATCACTAAATGCACTATGTAACTCATCCAATGAAAAACAATCATCAGAAGTAGATAAAGGAGTAGAATAAGAACTAGATGATACCTCATCCTCAAGTGCCATAAGACATAAGTTTTCCGTTTCTTCTTCATCATTGCTAGCTTCGGAAGATGTACCGCTATTGTCCCATGAAATATAGGCCTTTTGCTTCTTCTTGAACTTCTTGTCCTTCTCTTGTTTCAACTTAGGACAATACGGCTTGATATGTCCCACTTCACCGCATTCATAGCATTTGGGTTGTGTGGACTTCTTGGAGTTGTCCTTTCTTGGCTTGAAATTCTTCTTGACAAACTTGTTGAAGCGTTTGATAACAAGTGCAAGTTCGGGATTCTCTTCTGTATCACTTGAGTCTTCATCATGGCTCACTTCCTCAATCTCCTTGGTAGATTTTAGTGCAATAGATTTCCTTTGCTTGCTATCAACCAGAGGATAAAGAGTAGATGTCTCATAGGTGAGTAGCTTTCCCCTTAGTGTATCATATGTCAAGGTGTTGTAGTCTCTTCCTTCACTAATAGCTCTTACTTCGGATTTCCATTCAGGAGTCATGCATCGTAGGATTTTCCGAACCAAATCATGATCAGTGTAGTGCTTTCCGAGAGTGTCAAGATTATTGATAATATTTGAGAATCTCTCAAAATAACTATCAATGCTTTCATTAGCTTTCATTGAGAATAACTCATATTCATGAAGCAACAAATCAACTTTAGCATCCTTCACTTGCGAGGTGCCTTCATAAGTTACCTCAAGCTTTGTCCACATTTCACTAGCGGTTTTGCATCGTGAAATCTTTCTATAATCATCATGATTGACTGCACAATAGAGATAGTTGATGGCTTTGGAATTTTGCATCACATTCTTCTTGTCTCCATCATCGAATTCAGATTCCAATTTGGGTACTCGAATTCCATCAACAACTTTGTATGGAGTAGTATCTCCGTATTTGATCACCATCCAAGAGTCATAGTCGTTTGATTGAACAAATATTCTCATTCTTTCTTTCCAATAAGCATAGTTTGTTCCATCAAAAAGTGGAGGACGAGTAGTTGATTGTCCCTCAGATATTCCTGCTTGAAATGCTCTTCCGGCCATGATCGTGTTTCCTGCGGTAAAACTATGGAAAACAACTTGCTCCGATACCAATTGTTAGACGCCTTTCACACCTCTAGAGGGGGGGTGAATAGAGGTGTTCACGAAAATAAAAATAATTTTCGTTTAAAGAAGAAAAAGCGCAGGAAAAAAAAAACAAGATTAACGGAAACACTGAAAGCGAGGAGACAACGATATATCCTGGTTCGGCCTAATGCTTACGTCCAGTCCCCAAGGCAAACGTGCCCGAGATTCCACTAATCCTTGTTAAACTTAACGGAGTTTAACAATCCGAATACAACTCGAGAACTTGATTTCACAAGCCTCTAACCTTTCCACCGAAGTCTTGATTTCACAAGACTTTGGATTTCAATCCAAAACTTGAATTATTTTAAATTCAAGTTTTTTTTTTACAATTTAAAAACTTACAAACCAAAGTGCACAGCTGAATTGACTCTTCGAACAAGAGCGGATATGCTGTAGATTACAACAAAACCTATAGTGTATGGCACAAACGACTCTCCAAACTTCAATATGAAGGATTGCTCAAGAAAATGCTTGAATTAATTGAGTAAGAGGATTTGATTCAACAAAACTCTTTGAAATTCTCAAAGGATAGCAATTGTCAATGTTCTTGGATGTTCTTGTATTTTGAAAAATGAAACTAGATTGAGTATATATGGATAGGGCCGAAGAAACCTCCACGGGAATTTAAAAAACTGACCGTTAGTTATGAAAACTGTCGATTTATTCGACTAAAACACCATTTATTCGAATAGTTTTGATAAAACAGGAATTTAGAAAACGCAGTTCTTATTCGAATAAATCTAAGATTTATTCGAATAAACCAGGGTGAACTGAAATTCTGGGAAGCTACTTATTCGAATAAATAACCATTTATTCGAATAGTTTTCAAAAGTCTGGAAAAAATGGAATCAACACTTATTCGAATAAAATAAGCATTTGTTCGATTAAAACAGACCGAGCTGCAATCTGCAGAGGTCCCTCTTATTCGAATAAATCATCATTTATTCGAACAAAAGCCTAGGAAAACATAGTTTTAAAAAATTTTTTAAATAACAATAAAGAAGGAATTCTTTTAAGAGAAATAGAGAATTTTGAAGAATAAACATGTGCCACACACTTTAACAAGAACTAAGACTTAAAAAAATGCAAAAGATCTAAAAACCTTTTTTTTAACACCAATTCTAGTCTTGGAGCTCGTAAGCCAATTCTTGTCTTAGAGCTCGTAAGCCGACTTGCAAGATAATCCCTACGAAATGATCCAGGTGACTTGATTCAAAAATCCAAAGCTTATCCCACATATAAGGTTGTCATTATCAAAACACAAGGGTCAACAGTGCGAACGCCAGATTGAATATTTCCAATGACTTGTTGGGGAGGATGATCCCTTAACCAACGAAGATTGTGTTGATTAGGATTGACTGGTTGATCTAGTTCAGCTTCTGGTTGAAGAACAGAAGTTGGTGTTTTCGGATGGATTGGCACTGGGTCGCCATTTCCGGAATTGTCGCCGTTTGAGTGATCCGGAATATTGGAAGGCTGGCCAAGATTTCCGGTAGGCTCAGCACTGTTTGAGTCCGGATTTCTCTGTGAAGTCTTCAGTGGTAGACTTATGAATGGAATGAACTCCGTAGGCTTCATTCTATCTCCTTCATTGACTTCGTCATCCTTGTCAGATAGATCCAGAACCTTATGATCATGCTTTGATGGCTTGTCAACCACATGTTTTTCATCAAAAATAACATGTATTGACTCTTCCGTGATCATGGTTCTTTTGTTGAAAACTCTGAATGCCTTGCTCACCATAGAGTATCCAAGGAAGATGGCTTCATCTGATTTCTCATCAAAAGTGTTCAGATGATTCTTCCCGTTATTTAACACAAAGCACTTGCTCCCAAAAATATGGAAATATGATATATTAGGCTTTCTCCCGTTCCATAGTTCATAGGGAGTTTTGTTGTGCCTTTTATAAATCATACTCCTATTTTGAGTATAGCAAGCCGTGTTAACAGCTTTAGCCCAGAACCTCTTTGGTAAGGAAGCTTCTACTAGCATTGTTCTCACTGCTTCGTTTAGGGTTCTGTTCCTTCTTTCCGCTACACCATTCTGTTGAGGTGTCCTTGCTGCGGATGTCTGATGAAGAATTCCGTTTTCTTCACAATAATGAATGATGATTTCATTCAGGAATTCTGTGCCTTTGTCAGATCTGATCTTTTGAATGGTCTGACTTGCTTGGTTTTGAATCAGCTTCATGCAGTTGGTGAGTTTCCCTTGAGTCTCCTTCTTGCTGTTGAGGAAGATTGTCCACGTGTATCTTGAGTAATCATCAACTACCACCAGGACATATTTCTTTCCACTTAGACTTATTGGTGTAACAGGGCCAAATAAGTCCATGTGGATAAGACTTAATATCCTTGTAGTTGAGGGTGCCGGTTTTGCCTTGAAAGTAGATTTGATTTGCTTTCCTTTCTGGCACGCATCACAAATGCTTTCCTTCCTGAATACAGCTTTGGGAAGGCCTTCTACTAACCCTTCTTTGGATAGCTTGTTGAGAGTTTTGAAGTTGAGATGACTCAACCTCTTATGCCAAAGCCATAGAAGGTTAGTGTCACCTTTGCTGATTAGACATGCTTCCTTGACATCATTCCATATCACTTCATAGATGTTTCTAATTCTCTTCCCAGTGAGAATGACTTCATTTGTGGAGATGTTTTTGAGAGATGCCATGTCCTTGCAGAATTTCAAGGAGTAACCTTTATCACAAAACTGACTTATGCTAAGAAGGTTATAATTGAGTCCTTCAACATAAGATACAGCTTGGATGGTTAGTCCCTTGTACACCAGATTTCCTAGCCCTTTAGTAAGGCCAAAATCGTTGCTTCCTCCAAAAGTAACCCTTGGACCATCATAAGGAATTAGATTGCTCAAAAGGCTCGCATCACCCGTCATGTGTCTCGAGCAGCCACTGTCTAAGTACCAGACACCTGGGTACTTAGCGGCTTCCTGCATTAGGAGGGGGAAGATTTTGGTACCCATTTCAGTTTGGGTCCGGAATGGTTAATGGTGTGTGTCCCTACATCAAGTTCAAAGTTGCAGAAAATTTTCCTTGCAGCTCTAAACTTGTTGGGATTGTAATCATAGTTGTAGGCATAAAACTTCCTACGTGCAGGAGGTGCAATTTCCTGTTTCCTCCTAGCAAACCTAGGTTGATAAGACCTATAGTTTTGTCTAGGTTGTGCATAGTGTGACATGTGTTGGTTATAAGCATACTTAGGTGGCACACATAGTTTTTGGGGTGGAGGATGACTATATCTTGGCATAGTTCTCCACTCAGAATTTCTTGGAAAAAAACTTCTGTCTTCCCCATAATGAGTATAGCCTCGTGTATATTGGGAGTTAGAAGGTTTTCTTCTAAAATTGTTTCCTTTTTGAGGTCTGTCCAACTTCCTATAGTTCTTAGGAGGGACTACCTTTTTGGGAACTTCTGTTGGTTTCTCCTTTTCCTTCCCTTTCTGCTTATTAGGTTTGGCAGTAGGTTTAGGAGGGATGAAAGTTGTCTTCCCTTTCCTTTTGGAACCCAAGTCCTTTGCGACCCTTATGTTTGGTCGTTTCAAACAGCTTGTTCACTGCTTCTTGGGACTTGAGTATCCCTAGCTCTTTGTTAAGGGATTTCACCTTTTCAGAGAGAGATTCATTTTCAGTCTTGAGTTGAGTGATCTCATTCAATTGACTTTTCCGACTTTCAGTCATCTTGAGATTCTCTTCACTCAATAGTTTGTTCTCTTCTGTTAAGGATGTGTGTTTGAGATTTATCTCCTCAAAGTCTTTCATCATCTTTTTGAACCGGTAAAAAAGATTTTCAGAAGTTGGTGTGCTATAAGAAGATGAGCAGGAGGTTTGTGAGGTTACCTCTTGATGAGCATCATCTTTGGCCATTAGGCAGAGAGTGTCATCTTCTAACATAGTCCACCTATCCTCACGGTTGGACTTCTCAACTCTGCGCTCCATGCAGACGAGGGCTTCTTCATCCGAGCTTGAGCTGGATGACTCGTCACTTTCAGCAGCAACCATTGCTTTCTTTTTTTTCTCGATCCTTTCTCTTTCTCCGTACTTCTCCACCTTTGGGTACGGGCATGCTGACTTCCAGTGGCCAGGCTTCCTGCAGTTATAGCATAAATAAGATTCAGGAGGGGAGTCACTTACCTGTGGCTTTCCCTTGGATGGCCTTCTGATTGAATCAGCCTTCTTGAAGAACTTCTTGAACTTCCGGAATTGTTTGACCATCATGGCAAATTCCTCTTCGTAGTTCTCCATTTTTGAGCTTGATGGCTGGCTGGAGGAAGGTGTGTCACAGTTTCTTGTGCATGTCCCTTCACTTGATGGAATTCTTGAAGTTGTCATCAATGCCGTGGGGAAGGGAGTGACTTGTTCTTCCTTCTTCTTTTTCAGCTCGTGCTCATAGGTTCTGAGTTCATCAAGGAGACCTTGAACAGTGTAGTTCTCCAGGTTTCTTCCTTCTTCCATGGCTGTGGCTTTGGTGTACCACTGAGTTGGGAGTGATCTCAGCAACCTTACATTCTTTTCTTTGGGAGAAAGAATGTGGTTAAGTGAGGCAAGATCATTCAATATTTTGTGGAATCTTTCATCCAACATATCAAATGATTCTCCGGGAAGCATTTTGAAGCTTTTGAACTTCTCAAGCAGGACTTCTATCTTCTGCTTTCTCAGGTCCTCTGATCCCTCACATAGCTTCCCAAGACCTTGCCAAATTTCCATGGCAATCTTGAGATACTTAATCTTGGAGAAGGTGATGGGATCAAGTGTCTTGAAGATGGCTGCTTTGGCAATGTTGTCCAGATTATGCTTTTTGCAATCTCTATCATCCCATTTTTCTTTGGGCTTTGGAATGTACTGGTCTACATCTGGAGCAGCTGGATTCCTTTTAGGGTTCTCCATTTGGATTTTCAAGGGTCCATCCTCAAGCACCATCCACATGCAATCATGTAGAGCGTAGAGATGTGCTTCCATCATGATCTTCCAATCATCATAACCTAGAAGAGAAAACTTGGGCAAACCGTGATCCATATTGTTCACCATTATGATCGCTTCTCGTTAATCTAAAAGTAGATAGTGAGAAACCGGCTCCGATACCAATTGATGGTCCCGAAGTGGTGAGTTACAAAGTCTAGAGGGGGGGGGGGAATAGACTTTGTTACAAATTTAAAAACTTTTTCGTTTCTTTTGAGAACGTGAAAATGAGTGTTAATCTAGAGTTCTTGTGAACTTTAGATTATGTGCGGAAGTTGGTGGGTAGAGTGAGCAGTAATCAATATGGATGGGTTAGTTTTCTCAGTTAATATAATTGCAAGTAAGAATAAAGATAAAAGAGAGAGACACGCAAACTTTAACGAGGTTCGAAGGTGGGGTAATCCTTCTACGTCCACTATGTAGTTGGTTGTTGAATAATGAACCAACAATTACACTTGTGTGAATTTCTGCACGGTATATCTTCGCAAGGTCAATGTTGCTACTGCACTCGTGCTGGCTTTGTTGTTCCTTCGAAGGTCACGCTTCTTCAACAACAGCAAGGTCCGAACAATAGGACTTGCAAGACCAACTTGTAAGAAAGTTGACCTACCCCCTTTCAATCAATAAGTTTGATCAAAAGTTGTATCCTTCAACGTGGTGTGGTACTTGAGGCAAGGAAACCTTCAAGTATTTACACTATAGCTTTTTGGAAGGAGGAGAAGTTTGCTTCTGGATAAGGAGTTTAGAAATCTCTCTTTATCAAGCTTTTTGGGCTAACTGTGAATGAGGTAGCCTCTTTGTGGTTGTTCTTATTGTTGATGAGTTATTGTATATATTTCCCCAGTCTTCCAAGGATGCTATTTATAGCTGGATTGGATAATCTATCCGTTGAATCAAAATAGACTATCCGTTGCATTTGCTGGCTTCAATTTTGAATGAAGATTGGGATTTGAAGATTCCTCATTGGAATGGGTGTTTGGACATACCCAATTGTTAAAGGAGAGATTCCTTTTTCCATAGAGTCCGTCTTCTAGCTGTTGTTCAAGTATTCTGGACTGTAGAACTTCACTATGTTTGTCTTCTAGTGCTTGTTTAGGAATTCTGGACAGGTTCTTCAATTCTTAGAGGTCCAGACTTTGTCTTCGAGTCATTTGTTCTTGAATCAGCATAATTATCTTCAATCTAGCCGTTGAAAATCAAGAGATTGATTTTTCCTTACCAACGAGTAGAATTTCTTCATTCAAGACTTAGATAATTTTCTAAGTCTTTTCTCACTTGTCCGCTTTTTGAGAATTCCGGTCTTCCCTGAGGCATCTGGTTCTTAGCTGACAAATCCGGAAGAGTCATACTCAGTCTTCCTCGTGAGAAGGAAATCCGCGCTAGTCTTCCGAGTTAGCTTTCAGCGGGTTGTAATGAGACATCCGGTTCGCATGTAATATTCAGATAGGAGGATTTTTGTCTGCTTTGAGAAATCCTTACTTGTCTCTGATATTTCCGATCAAGATATCCAATTTCCAAAATTTTGAATTTGATTAAGTCTTCAGGCATCAAACCATTTAAGGAAATATCACAACTTAATTGGAAATCTCAAGAACTTGGTTTTAACAATATTTCTAAAAATTACATTGAATAACTGGGGAGACCTTAAGTCCCTATTACATTCTAAATACATCATCATCAAAATCTATGATATTTTTTTCCCAACAAAATCGGTGTGCATTTTCTTTACGCTTTTATTTTTTCATTTTTTATATATTGCTTCTGCATTTGCCAACACCATTTTTATCAAACTCCGAAAAGATTTTAAACACCTTATTCACCACCCCTCTAAGGCGTGGGCACAACGTCTAAACCGACTTACATGTAGGACCTCAAGCGCTACCAACTCTTCTAAACCAATTGGTGTTAGAAGAGGCGCATACCCTAGCCTTATAGTGCATTCACCACACAAGCGCCCACGACATTTGATTGTGACTTGGCACACATAGCCTCCACCACGGGACAATTGATGCACACATGACCAACAATAATTGTTGGAAAACACTTTCACTTTGACGTTTTGCTAATAACAATGTTTGTTTCCATTTAGGTTTTGATATTGACAAACCGTCGGGAACATGGAACAAAATGAAAAGATTCAAAGATAGAAAAAGTTCTTTGAAGGAACAAAAACCACATTGGCGTTTTGAAGACG
The DNA here is from genome assembly GCA_003260385.1 of Cuscuta australis. NCBI lineage: Eukaryota > Viridiplantae > Streptophyta > Magnoliopsida > Solanales > Convolvulaceae > Cuscuta > Cuscuta australis. The sequence continues at coordinate 237,049 of NQVE01000201.1, forward strand.
TTGTCTAAAGACTTTGGTTTTCATTGTAACAAGCTCATTCAATTTCTCTACATCATGGCTCAAAACAAAATATTTTTTTCATGCATAAAATGAGTGTTTTCATAAATGGTTTTAAGTTTCTAAAACCCCTGGTTCTTGCCCAACCAAAACCAAAACCATTGGTTATCGGCGTTCGGCTATGGCGTTCGGTTTTCGGCATTGGTTATTGGCATTGATTTTAGACAAATGGTTTTTGGGATTTTATCTTTGGTTTTTTCTTTTGGACACATTTAAAGGTTTTCCAAATCATTAGTTTTCAAAAACCATAACCTTTGTTTTTTCGGCGTTGGTTATCGGCATTCGGCGCCGGTTATCGGCGTTGGTTTTTGGTGTCAAAATCAATCAAGTGGTTTTTAAGATTTTATGATTGGTTTTTACTTATTGGCATATCAAAATAGTTCTCCAACAAAAACATGTCAAAAACCACCTTTCATTTTTGGTCTTTTGGAGAAAACCATGTGAAACGACATAAACTTGGGTAGCCATGGTTTTTACCTTAATGAAGTGGTTTTTAAGTTTTTATACTTGTTTTATTCATAAAATACATTATATATGAGTTTCCAACACTTGGTTTTTATTTTGGAGAACTTTGGTTTTTGACATCAGTTTTCGGCGTTGGCTGCTAAACCATGGTTCTGGCGAACCATCCCAACATGCATGTCGGAAATCCCAACAGCGATGTAGGCATTCAGAAGTCCTTGGTAGTAGGTTTTTGAACAGCGATGTTCATTGCTGAACAGCGATGTTTTCAAATGACCGTTGGGCTATTTAAGACAAAATCTTTCCATTTTTGAAAGTCAAACACCCCAACATCGATGTTTTGATGACCGTTAGCCATTTTTAAAGGAAAGTGAAAGCCAAAACAGCGATGTTCACTATATGAACATCGATGTTGGGCCAGATTTCAGTAGATCCACTTTTATTTGAATTCCACAAATCATGCCATTAAACCCCAATCAACTCCCATCCGTTACACATCATTTTTGGGTATAAATTGGGTCTTTTGGGTCTACTTTTAAGAACCACTCCTCACATATTTCATAGCTTTACATTGCATCATTCCATAAACTTTTTACATAGCTTTTTAGAGCCATTTCTTGAGGAATTGAGTGTGTTCTTGATCTAAATTAGTTTACTCATATTCTACTCTTTAAGAGAGTTTTTGTTCTTGAGTAGTTAAGTGTTGTGAACACTTTAAGGGAGGTTTGTTCCCTTGGTTGTACGAAGGAAGGGCATATTCCTTCGGGTTGAAGTCTTGGATTGCGGTATCTCCGAGCAAGTGTATTGAGGCTCGTGGGACTTGAGTTCTTAGGTTGTAACGGTTTGTTAAGCACCCGTAAGCTTAACGGAAGTAGTGTAGCTCGAGAGAGTCTCTCGGGAGGCTAGACTAGCCACACGTTGTGGTGAACCAGGGTAAAATCGGTGTGTTCTTTCCTTACGCTTTTTTATTCCGCTCTTTACTTTATCCCTGCGATTTTTATTCCACGAAAATTTATAAACATTCTCGTGCCTCAATATTCATCCCTCTCTAGTGAAGGGCACTTATTCTAACATTTTCATATTTATCAATTCTCAAACGAATTCTAGTTTAAGATATTTCTAATCAATTCTTAAACTATATTCTAGTTTAAGGTACTTTTATCCTATCCTTAAGCTAGGCCTAGTTTAAGATAACCTTACCTTCGCTTAAGGTCAACCAGAAACCGAATAGCGGAATGCTCACTGTCGGGTTGGGTGGCATCCCCAAATGAGTTTCTCTAGTTGGGTTTGTAGATCCCGTACGACCCAGGCCACCGAATATTCAAAATTATACCCGCAAGGCCTATTTATAAGCCATCTTAGAGGTCTTCTAGATAGTCTTAGAAACTAACATCAATATATCTTAGAGTTCTTCTAGATATCCTTAATAGTCATTATATTATCCATTCCAAATGGATATATATCTTAGAGTTCTTCTAGATATCCTTAACAATACAAATCGTTTCATAATCATCAATATATTACTCCCTCCGTCCCAAAAAGTCTTTCCTGTTTACTATTACGGCCTCTCGATAACTCTAATTTGTTTGCGTGTTTTCATTGATCATTTCACAAAATAAAATATTCTTGCCACCTCTTATCTTGTAGAGTTTCCGATGTGGTTTTTAAATATAATTTTTTTATGTCTTATTTCCTTACCAATTTGTAAATAAAATCATTTTAAAATCCACGGGGTTTTGCACGTTAATCAAAGTAGGAAATTCTTTTTGGGACGGAGGGAGTAATTTTTAATCATGATTCAATCATTCACAATAATCATTTTAATCAGTAGGTTCATCAATCATAATCATCCATAATAATCATTCATCATAATCATCAATCAACATAACATTCAAAGTAAAATCAATTAGCGGTCTAGCTTCGAGTGTTAACACCCTAGCTTACTGTCATGCATCACGTAAGGTCTTTTTAATTTTCAAAACATCATTTTTATTCCAAGAAATCATCTTTATATTCATCATAATTAATTTGTATTAAAAATAGGATTTTTGGGTTCAAAAATAACATTTTTAGAAGTATTTTGGAAGCAGACAGGTCGGGGGATCGATCTAGCACTTTGGATCTATCCTCCGTAGAGAAATTATTCATTTGGATCGATCCAGGAGGTATGATCGGTCCTCCCTGGGTATTTTCAGCCACTGTTCATCGTCTTCTTCGTTACGGGTACAATTTCAAAAATACCATTTTTAGTCATCGACCTCAACGAAACTATATAGAGATGTTTTCCAAGGTTCATAGGTCATTTTGGAATCATTAATTCATAGTTTTAACATCAATTTCATGGTTTATGATTCTTTGTTCTTTAAGCATGTCAAACACAAAACTCAACCAGACGAGCGTTTATGAACCTAGAAACGATCTATATGAACATTCTAGTCATTAGATATATCTACGAGCTTACATTTGAAGCTTAACGGAGGTTTTGAGAATTCTCCGGAGAAACTTCCGGCGAGGTTTGTGATTAGCTTCGGCGACTTCACAACTAATTGACAGCATCATTGCACTCTCCATCCTTATGTAGGAACATATTAGGAGGAAGAATTTCATGAATTGGTGGAGAAATGATACATTAGCTCTCCGTCCTTATATAGGAAGATGAAGAAGAAGAAGACAGGTATGCTGCGTAGGATTTGCGTAGGAATTGGTCTTCAATCAGCTGAGTGGAAGAGGAGGCGCCATCCCTGATTAGGACTAATTTTAGTTCCAGTCGGGGTACACTTTTTGGTCCAACTTTCTCCGAATTGAAATCCATTTGCACCGTTGCGATCGGACAGTTAAACTCTATCCAATGCTATAACTTTTATATTTATTTGTAAAACTTTTTCTGACATCATAATTTTGGGTGGTTGACTTTGACAGAGTCAAAATTGGTTTAATTGACCTTTATTCAAAAAGATTCTAATACTTAATTCATATTAATTATTCTCATGATTTATTTCAATAAATCATTTTAAAGTTCCCTTCATAAATGATTTCTTAATTTATCCTTGATTTGAGTCTGTACTCAGGTTCTCAATTAAGGTCACACAATAAGTCAACATATTGGATTTATCTCTATGAGATTTATCCAAATTTTGATATTGGATATTAAAACATATTTCATTTCGGCCCAAAGCCCAAAAACAATTTATTTTAATCAAAACAAATTTGATTAATTGAATATTTATTTGTTAATAATTCTAGGGTATGTTTTGGGGCGTTACAACAGAAGCTGCACAACATGATAATCGATTATCAACAGTGGTTAATTAATTATCAGCCAATTCTGAACCCAGGGTCATCATGTTGAATAAATTGTTTTCATACGGAATCATATATATATGTATGCGTTGAACATAACCTCATTCTTCAATCAATGCATTCATATCATCATGTATATCCTAGACGCATGTTTATGATCATGGCATACTTTGCATACTGCGACAAGAGGTCAGGCCTAGTGCGCCTCTTCTGGGGGCCAGTCCAGGAGCCTGCGGGATCCAACAGGTTTCTTCAGGAGGTTGTGTAGGTACAACGTAGCTAGGCTTTCAGCTATCACCCACATTATCTAGTCTTCATCAGGAAGACTAAGACATTCCTCGACTCATCTACCGCGTGGGGATGATCACCGAAGGGCAAGGGGTCCCTGTTCAGTCTAACTCATGCATCATGGTTATTTGGCATTGCATCATTGTTTAATTGTAAACATTTATTCATCAAACTCGTATGTGGTATCTCGTACTTTTGTACAGGTATAATTATGTTTATATCAATGTGAATGCACTATGTGTTCTACTATTAGATTACCACTCAGCTTTTGCTGAGTGTATAACGTTGTCTTCCTTTATTATACGCAGGTAGGCAAGATGATCATGGAGCCTGACCCAGATGACTGGGAGATCGGGGTGGCGAATAGACGACAGTGTGGACCCAATTAAGTATCAATTTAATAATAAAGACATTTTGGGCTTGAACCCACCATTGGTATAATTACTTCATTCGAGACTTTACGTTTATTATCTACTTTTACTTCCGCTACGAGACATTTTCTTTAATTGGATTTATTTTCATCATTTAATAAAATATATCAAGGGTTTGCAGTTACAAGCAACGCAAAGGTTTCTTTGTAGATGGTCCTAAAAACCATCTACGTAACCTCTCTGGCTCGTTGGGCTGCGGCAAACTGGGTTCACGGGACGGAGGGTGTTACATTTTGGTATCAGAGAAGTACGGTTCTAAAAAGGATTTTTGAAACCCATTTTGAAAAACATTTCCTCCAGGAACCACTGTCGCATCCCGCTTCGTATCTCCACCGGGAAAGGTAACCGTTATCATTTTAGTTATTATTATTACTTAACCCTTATAGGAAATCTCCTTTCAGAAAGGAGATGAGTCAAGCTCCCGAACATGGACAAGCTGGTCCTCAGGGGGAGCAGGAGCACGTAAGCGTGCACGCGGAAGCGTCAAGCTTCACACCGCAAGAGGAGGTTCCGGAGCCGCAGGTTCCGCAACTGAACGTTGGACCACCGGTGATCCCTATTATGCAGCCGCATCTTGCGGCCAACATGCTCAACTTTCTCCAGCAGATGGCTAGGGCGTACGTACAACCTCCACCACTGCCACCTCCGGTGGTTGTGGTCACTATTGAGAAGCTGAAGAACGGAGCCGAGGAGTTCTGTGGCGACCAGATCGCCGATCCAATGGTTGCGAAGCGCTCGCTCAAGCGCACATGTCGAGTCCTCGGAACCTTACGGTTTCCAATGGAGCATAGAGGCAACTTAGCCATCGCCTTACTACAGGATGCCGCCTACGACAGGTGGAAACGTGCGGGAGTGAACGTCCCGGAGCCAGTGCCATGGACAACATTTGATGAGCTGTTTCGCGATTAGTACGTGCCCGAGCACTTTACGGAGGAGAAGCGCAGCGAATTCATGAAGTTCACCCAGGGTGAACTTACACTTCCGGAGTATCGTCAGAAGTTTGACGAGCAGGTCAAGTTCGGCCGGGACCTGGTACCGACAATGGAGAAGCGGTGCAAGCGCTTCAGGGAGGGATTACACCCTAAACTGTCTTCTGGGCTGGTCTCTGCACCTCGGCACGACATCAACGACTTGTACAAGAAAGCGTTGGAACTACAGGCGGCTTTACTCAATAAGGCCGAGTACGAGCAGGCCCAGACGACGCATCCTCGTCTGCCTCCGCCACCCAGGCCTAGCTCGAGCAGTAAGAGGCCTCTCCCCGCACTGAGCAGCTCGCATACGAGCAAGAAGGTTAGGTGTGCACCAGCCGCGTCATCAGCGCCCACCCAGAAGAGTGGGAAGAGTTAGATCCAGAGCGGATATCGGAACCCGATCTGCAACCTCTACGGACGGAGGCACTCCGGTGAGTGTTGGTTCACTCAGGGCCTATGCCTTAGGTGTGGATAGGCTGGGCATTACCGTAGGAACTACCCGACGAACCCTGGTGAGGCATTCCCGACAGCACCCGCAGCCTCAGCTCTAGCCGCTCAGCCTGCTATGAGCCAGAAGTCGGTAGCGGTGTCCAGTAAACCAAAGAGGCCGGCACAGAGCGCTCAGTCCGGGAATGATCCAGCCCGTACTTATGCGATGCATGGACGCATCGAGCAGCCCGCCCACGATGTGATTATGGGTATGTTCACCTTATACGATACATCCATATCTGCTTTTAATTGACCCAGGTTCCACATTGTCATATTTATGTACATCTATGCCTGTTGTGTCGAACATCTCGAGAGAGAGCTTGGAGAATACGGTCGTCGTGTCCAATCCGTTAAGACACAGTCTTTGTCTCAACCATATTTATCCCAACTGTCCGTTGGTGGTGCAAGGGAAGAGTTTCCCTGCAGATCTGATCGAGCCTCCACATCGAGAATTCAATGTTATCCTGGGTATGGATTGGCTCACGACCAATCAAGCTGTAGTTGATTGTGGCGCACATACGGTACGGCTGAAAGCCAAAGACGGTAACAAAGTACTGATCCGTGGTGAGCTTTTCCCAAAAGCTCCCGAATTCATCTCGTATATGCAAGGTCATCACCTCATACGCAAGAAATGCGAGGCCTTCCTATGCATCGTCCGCGACACGTAGCTAGAGGCCTTCCGGACATATTCCGGGAACGAGACCAATCTCCATCACCCCTTATCCCATGGCCCCTGCAGAGATGAATGAGCTGAAAGCTCAAATGCAGGAACTCTTGGATAAAGGTTTCATACGTCCTTGTGTGTCCCCTTGGGGCGCACCAGTCCTGTTTTGTCTGTTAGAAGGACAGATCGATGAGGTTGTGCATCAATTACCGTCAGCTGAACAAAGTCACCATAAAAAATCGTTATCCTCTTCCTCGCATTGATGACTTGGTCGACTAGTTGAGGGGAGCCACAGTCTTCTCCAAGACTAATCTGCGATCAGGGTACCATCCGATTCCGGTCAAGAAGGAGGATATTCATAAGACAGCATTCCACACCCGTTATGGTCACTACGAGTTCACGGTGATGCCTTTTGGTTTGACCAATGCACCGGCTGTCTTCATGGATCTGATGAACAATGTGTTCCATAAGTACCTTGATCAGTTCGTGGTCGTTTTTATCGATGATATCTTGGTGTACTCCAAGGCGCGTGAGGAGCACGCGGAGCACCTACGCACGGTACTTAGCATTCTACGGGAACAGAAACTTTATGCCAAGCTGTCCAAGTGTGAGTTCTGGTTGCACGAGGTCACATTCCTCGGCCACGTCATTTTGGATGAAAGAGTGAAGGTGGACCCGTGCAAGATCTCAATGATCATGGAGTGGAAGACTCCATGCAATGCGCGAGAGGTGAGGAGTTTCCTTAGGTTGGCAGCATATTATCGCCGATTCGTGAAGGACTTTTCGAGGATAGCTTCACCTTTGCACAAGTTAATGCAGAAGGTTGTGAAGTTTGAATGGACTGATGCATGTCAGCAGAGCTTCGAGAAGCTGAAAGAGTGCTTGACCCAGGCACCCGTACTGGTACAGGCGACTCCCAGAGTGGAGTACACAGTTTACAGCGACGCCTCTCACAACGGCCTAGGATGTGTCCTCATGCAGGAGGGTAAGGTTGTGGCTTATGAATCTCGGTAGCTGAAGTCGCATGAGTGCGACTACCCTACACACGACCTAGAGTTAGCGGCAATCATTCTCGCTCTGAAGATTTGGAGGCATTATTTGTACGGCAAGACGACGCGCATCTTCACCAACCATAAGAGTTTGCAGTACTTCCTGAGTCAAAAGGATTTGAATCTACGACAACGGAGATGGTTAGAGTTGATCAAGGACTACGACTATCATATCGCTTACCACCCTGGTAAGGCTAACGTGGTGGCCGATGCTCTTAGTCGCAAGACTCTAGTCGTACTTTGAGTACAACCTACATTACTCCAGGAGATTGTGACAACACAGAGCAGCGACGACTTCTGCAGGAATACTCGTGAGCTCGCCTCTCGGGGCGAGAAACCCGATTTCTCCGTACGAGATGATGGTATCTTGTTTTATTGGGATCGTGTGGTAAAGCCAGTGGGGGAAGTGAGGGAACGTCTCCTTCGTGGAGCACATGGTACGGTATATACCATGCACCCAGGTAGTAACAAGATGTTCCAAGACCTTCGGAGACATTATTTGTGGCCTACAATGAAAAGAGAGATCACGGAGTTTACCTCACGATGTTTGACATGTCAGCAAGTTAAGGCCGAGCATCAGGTTCCAAGCGGACTACTTCAGCAGATTACGATTCCCGAGTGGAAGTGGGATCGTATCACCATGGACTTCGTAGTGGGGCTACCTTTATCGCCTCGCAAGAACAATACAGTTTGGGTCATCATGGCCCGATTGACTAAGTCTGCCCATTTTCTTCCAATACGACGAGATTTCTCCCTACAACGTCTAGCAGAGCTGTATATTTGCGAGATCATACGGTTACATGGAGTTCCTTCATCCATCATCTCATATCGCGACCCGCGTTTCACATCGCAGTTCTGGAAGAGCTTACAGAAAGCCTTAGGCTCTGATCTTCATTTCAGTACCGCTTTTCACCCATAGACGGACGGTTAGTCCGAGAGAGGTTGGGAGCGTTATCTACCGTTAATGGAGTTCGCGTACAAAAACACTTATCAGGCTAGCATCGGTATGGCACCGTATGAGGCTCTATATGGTAGGCCGTGCCGGACTCCTACTTGCTGGATGGAGCTCAACGAGAGGAAGTTGGAAGGACCACACCTAGTTTGTGAGACCGAGGACAAGGTCCAGGCGATTAAGGACCGACTTAAGGTGGCATCGGACCGACAGAAGTCTTACGCCGACCATAAGAGGCGCGACATCGAGTATGCAGTTAGGGATAAGGTTTTCCTAAAGGTTTCTCCTTGGAAGAATGTCTTACGTTTCGGCAACAAGGGAAAACTCAGTCTGAGGTTTATAGGCCCATATCCAATCACTAAATGAGTGGGACCTGTAGCCTACAGACTCGACCTACCACCCGAGTTGAGGAAGATTCACAACGTGTTCCATGTATCTATGCACCGAAGGGATCTGTCAAATCCTTCACACGTGATTCGAGCTGATACGGTCACTCTGGACAAGAATCTTACATACGAAGAAGAGCCAGTAGAGATTTTGGCTCGCGAGATCCGGCAACTAAGGAATAAAACCATTCCGTTGGTCAAGGTTCTTTGGAGAAGTCACTCCGTCGAGGAGGCGACTTGGGAAACCAAAGAATCCATGCGCACCCGTTATCCTCATCTTTTCGGTGACTAATAAGTCGGATTTGGGTTAGTTCTTTTTATTCTTTTTTAGGCATTTTTACTATTATTAGAGTTTATTTTTTAGTCTTTTAGCTTAGTTTTATTTTAATTCTTATTTTTACAATCTTTTTATTTTTCTTTCATAAATAGTAGTTTTTAATCACTTTTTACGCTTTATCATTTTTAATTTATTTTTCCTAACCCAAAATTATCAGATATCTTATTTTTTGGAGAAAAATAAAGCAAAAGGTCGAATCAGAAGTCCACGTTTTAAAGGAAGAGATCAAATTTGGGCCAAGCCCAAATCCTACATTAAAAGAATCAAGCATCCAATCCATTCTCATTTTCTCTCTAGCAACAAAGGAAAAAAACGGAAAATAGCGCAGAAATCTTCCACGCAGCGACTTCTTCTTCTTAGAAACGCTCCAACGTCTCTCCTCCATCTTCGCTTCTCATTCAATTTTCCAACGACAACAATTCAACAGGAAGAAAGGCTTGGACTATAAATTAAAGGCAAATCGCTACAATTCAGGGGGGAACAACGAAGGGGGAATTCACACAGAGAATAAAGCAGCGGCTTGGCCGCTGCTATGGTGGTCGCCGGCGATGGTGGCAGGCAACGCAGCGAACGGTCGGCAGTAGCTCCGGGCAGAGGTTAGGCTCTTCCATCACAGCTCCAATTCCTCAATTTGTTCATCTTCTTCAACAATTGGTAACCCTATATGTTATTTCTTCATTTTTTTTCTCCAATTCTTTGTAAAGTGTTGATTTTAGTTTAATTTTTACATTTTTTTTATTTGTTAGCTTGTTCCAAAAATCCAAAAATGGTTGGTGTTCTTTACGGGTTTTTTTTCATGTCTATATTAAATCCCTTATGAATGAAAATTTATTCAAACTAGTTTTTCTTCAATTATTGAGCAAATTGTTGTTGAATTGGTTGAATTGCATAATTCGATTTCATAAGTAGGCTGGTATGTGGAATTCGGTTTTTGTTGAACCTATTTTAGCTCCATAAGGTAGTTAAATGAACTCCGAATTCATACGTGAATCCCTTTTGTGCTTGTGTTCGTTGATTTTAAGAATTTTGGACTTCTTAGCCCCATAAGATTATTCATTTTTCTTAGAATTCGTTATTGAGTGATTGCGTATTTATTTCGTGTGTTCGTTTGTTATTTTCATTAATTTGAAGTTGTTTAAGCTAAAAAACGATTGTTTATTTATTGAAAATATGTTGTGTTCATTTATGTGAATAGAAAAAACGTCATTGGTTTGAGAAGTTCATGGAAATCTGTGAAATGTGCTCATCATTAGGAGAAAAAGTTTATTAAAATACATAAGGTATTGGCGGTTTGTGAATAGATTATGTATGAGAGTTGAATGCATAATAGATTCTCTCTTTTATAAACTTTTTCTATAGTGGAAGTATGTTTTCATGCTTGAATAGAGAGTTGGGGTTCTAAGGTATATTTCAAAACGGGCCTTTGAATTGCATGACTCCGGGCCGTGTGGAGAGTTGACAATCCTCCATATCGTGGTTAAGGAAATGAATCGACTCGGCCTTTGATTGTTTTTTTATTCTTAAGTGCGTAAGTTACGTAATATATTGTCTACGTGCCTATTATACGTGTAATGTTCAACTCGTGTTTGTTCTCTTTTTTCATTTTGTCTCGGGTTCTTGGCGGTATTTCTTGGGTTACCATTATTGGAGAAGTAATATTTTTGAGCTTATTTCCCCCATTTTATCAAAAAAATCAAAAAGAATAAGAAATTATAAAAAACCAAAAAATATTTACTTTTTATTCAAACCCCCCCTTTGTGTTTTAAGTTATAATATAAATTTTTATTCACTAAGTTATATTATAAGTGTTTGTTTATAAGTTATAAATATAAATTCTTTATACTATATCTTAAGTATGTGTTTTATGTTTTTAGTTATATTATAGTTCTTTGTTTATATAAGTTATATTTATAAGTTTTAAAATTTATTTAGTTATAAGTTTTATTATAAGTTTTATAAGTATTATCATTTGTGTGGTAGTTTGTTTTTTGTATATTTATTTTCGTGACAATGTGTTTGCATGCTAAATTGGTTTTAAAAAGTACAACATTTCTCCGTGGGATCGACCCTTACTTGCCCTAACTATAGTTTTTATTTGATTATATTGGGGGTTAGCTAAGGATATTTTATAGATTTTTAATTTTGTTTTGGACCGCACGACAAGACCCCAACAATATTTGGCGCCGTTGCCGGGGAAAGTTTTGTATGAAATCACTTTAGTATGCCATTGTGTTCTTTGTTTTTTTTGTTAGTAAGCATGCCGTATTGGCCTCTTTTCTTGAGTTTTAATCTATTTTACATGCCTTTTAGTAGAATTGAGGATACGCATATGAGAGCAAACTGAAACCAACAACTTTGTTTGCATTTGTTCTTAACTTTGATTGTCAATGTGCTATTTTCTGAGATTCCGGTGCCGTTTCTTGGAAAATCTGCATTATGAGCATTATTTGATGTATTTTGCTTGCTGATTTAAAGCTGGGACATGCTATGCATGCGGATTTTGGATAATCTTTGTGCTGTTTTTCTTAGAAAATCTGATCAATCCATGCATTTGAAAACCAGCCTTACAATAACTGTTTTAGCATGCTGATGGAGTGCATTTATGCATTAGAATTGGCCCTACATTTGAAAAATATGCACACAAACTGAAATAGAGCCTAAATCTCAATTTTTACAATCTGCTTTTGAAGCCTTAGGTGCAAATGTTTTAAAAAAATGGTGTGAACTTGATGTTCTTTTAGAACAGAATCGCAGCATTTTATTGTTTTTGCATGCTACGAAGTATTTTAGAGTGATCCATATGCTTGAAATTTGAATTATCATTGCTCTATCTTGATTAGGGAAAATATTTTGAAACATATCATGAGGTCTTATACTGATTTTGATGCCTACTGTGCTCATTTTTGAGGAAAACTTAATCTCAAGTGCATATCTTTTGAAAAAAATCAACAACTTTTTGTTGGATAATCTGATTTTTTTTAAAGTTCCTTAGATGCTCATTTGTTGAATTATGAACTCTATTTGTCGAGAACTTGGCATGGGATCTAATGTGGGAGTATTTAGCATGAATTTTCATTCTTGTCTTGATCGATATATGCTCCGTGTTGCTCCGTTGGTCAAGGTTCTTTGGAGAAGTCACTCCGTCGAGGAGGCGACTTGGGAAACCAAAGAATCCATGCACACCCGTTATCCTCATCTTTTCGGTGACTGATAAGTCGGATTTGGGTTAGTTGTTTTTATTCTTTTTTAGGCATTTTTACTATTATTAGAGTTTATTTTTTAGTCTTTTAGCTTAGTTTTATTTTAATTCTTATTTTTACAATCTTTTTATTTTTCTTTCATAAATAGTAGTTTTTAATCACTTTTACGCTTTATCATTTTTAATTTATTTTTCCTAACCCAAAATTATCACATATCTTATTTTTTGGAGAAAAATGTAGCAAAAGATCGAATCAGAAGTCCACGTTTTAAAGGAAGAGATCAAATTTGGGCCAAGCCCAAATCCTACATTAAAAGAATCAAGCATCTAATCCATTCTCATTTTCTCTCTAGCAACAAAGGAAAAAAACGGAAAATAGCGCAGAAATCTTCCACGCAGCGACTTCTTCTTCTTAGAAACGCTCCAACGTCTCTCCTCCATCTTCGCTTCTCATTCAATTTTCCAACAGGAACAATTCAAGAAAGGCTTGGACTATAAATTAAAGGCAAATCGCTACAATTCAGGGGGGAACAACGAAGGGGGAATTCACACAGAGAATAAAGCAGCGGCTTGGCCGCTGCTATGGTGGTCGCCGGCGATGGTGGCAGGCGGCGCAGCGAACGGTCGGCAGTAGCTCCGGGCAGAGGTTAGGCTCTTCCATCACAGCTCCAATTCCTCAATTTGTTCATCTTCTTCAACAATTGGTAACCCTATATGTTATTTCTTCATTTTTTTTCTCCAATTCTTTGTAAAGTGTTGATTTTAGTTTAATTTTTACATTTTTTTTATTTGTTAGCTTGTTCCAAAAATCCAAAAATGGTTGGTGTTCTTTACGGGTTTTTTTTCATGTCTATATTAAATCCCTTATGAATGAAAATTTATTCAAACTAGTTTTTCTTCAATTATTGAGCAAGTTGTTGTTGAATTGGTTGAATTGCATAATTCGATTTCATAAGTAGGCTGGTATGTGGAATTCGGTTTTTGTTGAACCTATTTTAGCTCCATAAGGTAGTTAAATGAACTCCGAATTCATACGTGAATCCCTTTTGTGCTTGTGTTCGTTGATTTTAAGAATTTTGGACTTCTTAGCCCCATAAGATTATTCATTTTTCTTAGAATTCGTTATTGAGTGATTGCGTATTTATTTCGTGTGTTCATTTGTTATTTTCATTAATTTCAAGTTGTTTAAGCTCAAAAACGATTCTTTATTTATTGAAAATATGTTGTGTTCATTTATGTGAATAGAAAAAACGTCATTGGTTTGAGAAGTTCATGGAAATCTGTGAAATGTGCTCATCATTAGGAGAAAAAGTTTATTAAAATACATAAGGTATTGGCGGTTTGTGAATAGATTATGTATGAGAGTTGAATGCATAATAGATTCTCTCTTTTATAAACTTTTTCTATAGTGGAAGTATGTTTTCATACTTGAATAGAGAGTTGGGGTTCTAAGGTATATTTCAAAACGGGCCTTTAAATTGCAACTCCGGGCCGTGTGGAGAGTTGACAATCCTCCGTATCGTGGTTAAGGAAATGAATCGACTCGGCCATATGTTCAACTCGTGTTTGTTCCCTTTTTTCATTTTGTCTCGGTTTCTTGGCGGTATTTCTTGGGTTACCATTATTGGAGAAGTAATATTTTTGAGCTTATTTCCCCCATTTTATCAAAAAAATCAAAAAGAATAAGAAATTATAAAAAACCAAAAAAATATTTACTTTTTATTCAAACCCCCCCCCCCTTTGTGTTTTAATAAATATAAGTTTTTTATACTACATCTTAAGTATGTGTTTTATGTTTTTAGTTATATTATAGTTCTTTGTTTATATAAGTTATATTTATAAGTTTTAAAATTTATTTAGTTATAAGTTTTATTATAAGTTTTATAAGTATTATCATTTGTGTGGTAGTTTGTTTTTTGTATATTTATTTTCGTGACAATGTGTTTGCATGCTAAATTGGTTTTAAAAAGTACAACATTTCTCCGTGGGATCGACCCTTACTTGCCCTAGCTATAGTTTTTATTTGATTATATTGGGGGTTAGCTAAGGATATTTTATAAATTTTTAATTTGTTTTGGACCGCACGACAAGACCCCAACAGTGACTAATGACTAGGTAAATTTTGAGGACGAAATTTTCTTAAGGGGTGGATAACTGTAACGCCCTGAGACCTGGTCTATTTGAATTGATTTGTTTAATTAATTAATTACTAACTCGGACTAGGGTTGCGAAAATAAGCTCCTTAGAAAAATTATTCAATCACGTCATAATATTCGTCTTGACTGTCTGATTCCAGAAAACCGCGTAACGTTCAGGTTAGATTTTAACACAACGAAATGAATTAAGGGAGATAACTCCCCATTTATTCCTACACGCCACCCCCTGTCCCTCTCCATAACATTTATTCACCATTTATTCTCCTCAATTACTCCCCTGCAATTTAAACACCTCCCCTCTCCATTTCCCCTACATTCCCTTAGGAATTGTAACCCCCAAACACCCATAACTCCCTCACTCCCTCTTCCTCTTCCCTTGGTTTTTCTAGTCGGCCAACAAGCAGTCAAGGGGAGGCTTCCGGCGAGAAGGAGAAGAATAAGGAAGAAGAGAAGAAACGTGTAAGGTCGTCTGTCAATCGTTCGTCGTAATCATCTGTTCGTTCACCCCGTACCTTCTGTCAATCCCTGCGTTAAAGGTGAGTACGTTGCCCTCTAACTTTAGAATTCATAGTTCAATCATATTGGTATATTCATAGGACTAATCTGCTAAACCTACGTGTATCCATGTTATCATGACTTTACATTACTTAGACTTTTCGACTATGAACTCGTTGATATAAACATTTTTGAACTCCATAGATTCATATATAACATAACGTGAAAACATAAACGTTCATTTCTAAAACTACCAATGTAATGATCATAATCAAACAGTCAAACACGAGAATCTACGAGCCATGATAATCGATTTACAGGTCATGGTAATCAATTAACAAGCTACGCTGGATTCCTCGTTGAATCAGCAAGGTGTGACAATCGATTATCACATGGGAAATAATTGATTATCAGACCCTGCGAATTAATGAGTCAGAGCTGGTTCACATGATAATCGATTATCACAGACGCATAAGTCGATTATCAAGCCTCTCTGAACTTGGGTTTCCTGGACAGAACAACTTGACAATCAATTGTCAAAAGGGTGACTATCGACTATTACAGTCTGCATGACTTTGGGAACAGAAGCTGCACAGCATGATAATCGATTATCAACAGTGGTTAATCGATTATCAGCCAGCTCTAAACCCAGGGTCATCATGTTGAACAAACTATTTTCATATGGAATCATATATATGTATGCGTTGAACATAACTTCATTCTTCAATCAATGCATTCATATCATGATGTATATCCCAGACGCATGTTTAGGATCATGGCATACTTTGCATACCGCGACAAGAGGTCAGGCCTAGTGCGCCTCTTCCGCGGGCCCATCTAGGAGCCTGCGGGATCCAACGGGTTTCTTCAGGAGGGCTTGTGTACGTACATCGTAGCTAGGCTTTCAGCTATCACCTACATTATCTAGTCTCCATCGGGAAGACTAAGGCGTTTCTCGACTCATCTACCGCGTGGGGATGATCACCGAAGGGCAGGGGGTCCCTGCACAGTCTAACTCATGCATCATTGTTATTTGGCATTGCATCATTGTTTAATTGTAAATTTTTATTCATCAAACTCGTGTGTGGTATCTCGTACTTTAGTACATGTACAATTATGTTTATATCAATGTGAATGCACTATGTGTTCTACTGTTAGATTACCACTCAGCTTTTGATGAGCGTATAACGTTATTTTCCTTTGCTATATGCAGGTAGACAAGATGATCATGGAGCCTGACCTGGATGACTGGGAGATCGGGGCGGCGGATAGACGATAGTGCGGACCCGATTAATTATCTATTTAATAATAAAGACGTTTTAGGCTTGAACCCACCATTGTTATAATTACTTCATTCGAGACTTAATGTTTATTATCTACTTTTACTTCCGCTACGAGACATTTTCTTTAATTGGATTTATTTTCATCATTTAATAATATATATATATATATATATCAAGGGTTTGCAGTTACAAGCAACGCAAGGGTTTCTTTGTAGATGGTCCTAAAAACCGTCTAAGTAACCTCTCCGGCTCGTTGGGCTGCGGCGAACTGGGTTCGCGGGACGAGGGTGTTACAATTACTCTAGGTGTATTATAAAATTACTTCCAATTAGCTATGCACGAAAATTAAGTTATACTATACATAATTTAACTTGTTAAGCTTATTGAAGATATGAAAGCTGCTTCAGTAAAAGTTTTGGTCACAACACAGAACATATTGGTAATAATGAGTACTGAAACACGTAGACAAAATACCATAAAAGACGAAAATAAACTAAAACAAAAAGGTACGGAGTTTAAAAAGTGAAAAGCATAAAAAATGAACAAAAATAATAATAAAAAAACAACGAAACAACAAATAAAAAAACTTCAAACATTAACAATTGTAACTAGCATTCATACGAGAACAAACAAAAAAATAGTCGATGAAAAAGGTACTGAGGAAAGTGGCCACTAAAACAACAGGAAATATTAATAAAAACAATAAAAAAAAGTAGATGCCAACCGATAAAAACACAAACAAATAAATGATGCACTTGAAAAAAAACTGAATTGAAGAAAATTAAATAATTGTTTTAAAAAGCAAAAAAACAGAAATAAAAAATCTGATTTTAAAAGAAAGAAAAACTTTACGTTTTGAAAAAAAAACAATTTCGAAAAAAATTATTTCAGTAAACTTTGACAAGAAAAAAAGGCAATTGTTTTTCAAATACTCTTTGCGGTGTTGGGTAAAATCATGGTTTTTTGAGCTTTGAGAGTAGTTACCCCACATCATAACCACTAATTTTTTAGAAACTTGATCACCTTTTGAGAAATTATGTTGTTAGATGTTTATGTGTTTATTTGGAAAATTAATTTATGAGTATAGTAGTACTAAAACTAGTTTATATTATTTACTTTGACCTTGTGATTAGCTATTCGGTTTGCTTTGGAGTTTTGTTTTGAGTAATCACAAGTTGATAAGAGTACAATATAGATTCTCCATGTTGTCCTGAGCAAAATAAGGAGTCTAGCCAAAGAGATTAAAGAAGGGGAGCTTATTGGGAGGCAACCCAGATATATAAATTTTAACTTTTATGCAGTTTATTTATTTTTTTCTTTACTTGCACTTTGTCAGCCTTGCGTGCTTAATTGTCATATCTTATGATCTCCTTCCCATCATCTAGCATTTGTTTTATGACTATTCATGTTCCATGTTGTTAACTATCTCATCTTGTATGTGCATAAGTTTATCATTTTTATATCGTTGACATGCATTGAGGACACTGCATGATTTAAGTGTGGGGGGATGCTTTCTGCATTTAATTATGCATATTTTAGGAAACCATTTTTGTTTGCATGTTTGTATACACATACTAGGGGCATGAAGTGGGTAGGAAAAAAATTCATTTCATGTCAAATTTTGCATTTTAGATGCAATTTGGTTATAAAAAAACTAATTTTTTTTTAAAGTTTTTAAAGAAAACAATAATCTTTCACAAAAAAATCTATATAAGAAAAAGAGAATTTCAAGAAAAAATTAGAAATCATAATAGTTTTAAATCTTTTAGCACTCTTAAGTACGCGTTTGTATTTTTGCATTAAATAGAAATTAAATTTGTAACAAGTGTTTGAATTTCTTTAAAAATGAGTTTGCTACTATAAACTTTAAATCATTTCTCTTAATTCAAATCTGATTAGAACTTATTTTTGTTTAATTTCATATCTTTTAATTAGTTAAGTTCAATGTGCACAATTTGTTTAGAAATACATGGAGTAGTTTTCTAACTTTTTTTTATATCATAAGTTGTTCTTCAAGTAAAGTTAGTCTTAAGAAAATTCTTTTTTCTTTTTCTAAATTTTTGTTATTTACATATTATCTAGATGATGAAATGAATAAATATATATACTGGAACACCATCTTAGGTTGGTATGGGTGGCACGGCACCTTTGTCCCCTAAAGCAACAGATCCCAAAAGGAAGTGATGTTGTGTTTGGAGAAAACCTGAGTTGGAAGAGCAAACCCCGTTTTGGGCCGTACAAATCTCGTCCATAACCAGTTCAAAAGAAAATAAGAAAAAGCCGACGCCATTGAGCAAAAAAAAGGCAATAAATGGCTATGTAAAATAATAAAAAAATAAAAAAATGAATGAAAATGTTGTTTGAGCACTCGAGTTGAAACCCTCGAAATAATTTTGGCCTTGAATGTCGTACCCCGTAACCGTTTTGATGTGCCAAATAAGTCTTCCAATGCTACTAACATCATTTGCAGGAAGAAACCAAACGTCAAACCTCTATTAGCTTGTTTAGCATCACCGAGATGTACTCCTACGAGTTTAGAAATATTTGTGTAAAGGTAACGATATATTTTAATGATTTACTTATGCCCTTTCACTCAAAAAATATTTCTAAAATGTCAAATATATTCTTAGTTGGGGTCATTTTGAAAACGGAACACAAAAAACGAGTTTTAGAAAATCTCACAGGTCAAACGATACCTGGCTACCGTGTACACGGCACCAGGATACCGCCGGTAGCCAAGTGAACGTACCGCTGTACGTTTCACTTGGGTGGTACATAGTACCCCCCTACCATGGTAACGGTACCTGGGTACCGTCGGTTGGCTTGGGATGGTTGGCCACACCGTTTGAACCCAGGTACCGCTAGAGTCGAACCAAGTTTTAGGCCTACACGGTACTGACCCTACCGTGAAGGGTACCGTAACCGTTATCAGCACTGTAGCTAATTACCAATTTAAATTCAAATCACCCCAAATCACTCCCTAATGGAATTTAACATTAAAAACTCCATTTTTAACCTTCCAAACTTCTATTATAAACCCCCCTCTAAGTCTCATTATAGATACAACAACTTCCCAATAATATCTAAAGCATCTTTCTCTATTTTTGAGTGTTCCTTAAAGCTTTGTTCTTATTTTTCTTACTCTTTTGACTATAAAGCTTTCATTATTTTTATACACTCACACACAAGGGCATTTGTGATTCATTATTTTATATCTTGCCTATAGGCTTTTTTTGTTGTTGATTTATGTTAGCCTTGGTTTGCTAAGCCTCATGTTTTGATGTTAACAAATAATATAAGAGCTTAACGTTTGTTTAAGTGTTTCAGGTACAACAAGAATCCATTAAGATTCGGTACTCAAGAATGAAGTCGAAACACTAAACTAGCGTAGAATATAGGTAGAAACCAATGTAAGGATATGACTTTATATACATATATTCACAAGCTCATAAGCACTCACAAAATATGTTTAAAACCATCCTATAAACATTTTCAAACATTCAAAAGGTTTTAAACTCAAACGGGAAGGATTACGGGAATTTTGGAAAACTCAGGACAGAGCCATGGTACCCTGAACGGTACCTTATACCGCCTACACAGTAGGGTATACCGCCAGAATGGTACCCCTCTACCGTTAGGGGCCAGGTACCGCCAGAGCAGAATTGGTTTTTGTTAGAATAAAGGCCCAACGCTAGAGGGGGGTGAATAGCGTTTAAAACAAAATCGCAGGAAATTAAAAACGAGAGCGTTAAAGTAAAGAGCGTAAGGAAGGAGCACACCGAATTTTATCCTGGTTCACCACAACGTGTGGCTAATCCAGCCCCCCGAGAGACTCTCTCGAGCTACACTAACTCCGTTAAGCTTAAGGGTACTTAACAAACCGATACAACTTGAGAACCAGAGTCACACGAGCCTCAAACACCTTTGCTCGGAGATACCGCACTCCAAGACTTCTCACGAAGGAACAAGGAACTTCCTTCGAGTTTACAACAAGGGAACAACCTCCCTTAAAGTGTATGAAAACACTTAAACACTCAGGAATAAAACTCTCACAAAGAGTAGATATGAGTGAACTAGTAAACGCTCAAGAACACGACAATTTCTTCAAGAATTGGCTCTCAAATAGTTAAGAAAATTAGGAATGATTATGCAATGAAAGAGTATTGAAATGTTGAAGAATTGTGTGTAAAATGAGAGGATTTGGGTGCCATTTTATAGCCCAAAATGGTATAAAACCGTTGCTAGAGTTTCCAACAGGATGAAGACAAATTTTTCAAGGACAGAGGCTGATAGTCGATTATCCAAGCTTGATAATCGATTATCAAAAGATTCCTTGTCCAAAAATTTAAAATTCTATCCGTTGGAGGACAACGGTAACCCAGATAATCGATTGTCAACAAGTAATAATCAATTATTGGTCCTCTCAGAAAATTCTAGGTTTTGGCTGCAAAGACTGATAATTGATTATTGCATAAGTGATAATCGATTATTGCGTGCTTCAGAACTTTGGAAGTTCAAAGCTGCAGGGGCTGATAGTCGATTGTCACTAAGGTGATAATCGATTATCACCCAGCTAAAGTCTAGCCAGCTGAAACCCGTTTTGAAAAAACCGAGGTCCAAAAACGAAGTGTTCCCAAAAGTAAAAACCAGGTTTGAAAAATATTGTATATGGTATAAAATAGTGAAAACAAGACTTGTTTGGTAAAAACCAAGTCTCCAAGGTCGTACAATACGTGCGTACGGTTTTGACCGTTTTTCACGTGTTAGACCGATTGACCAAGATACAAAAGTGGTTTTTATAAAATAATTATTTGGGAACATTTTAAAAATGCTCAGAGGTAAAAACAGGGTTTAAAATATTGAAAACCACGGAGTTGGTTCGGGCGCCAAGAACCGAACGTCGAAAGCCGAACCCCGACTTAGGTGGTTTCAGTTCCGAGCAAGGACCAGGGATTTTAACAATAAAAGAAATCATCAAAAATGTTTGTTTTGATGCACAAAAAATATTTTATGATTTGTAAAAATTTTTTTGACTTTTTGAGAACCGAGACTTGAATTTATTGTCGGTTTTGATCACAAAAGACCGACTCGACTAAGTCTTCAATTCTTGATCTTGTCCTTGAGTCTTTTAGTTCTTGTTCCAAGCCATTCTTCACGCCTTGAGTTATTCAACGAAACTCTTTATATCCACGGCGGTTTGGCGATTATCAAAACCTTTCAGAAATGAACACGACTTTAGTTTATCGTACAAAGTGTGTTCCAACAATTTCCCCTTTTTGATAATGGCAAACAAGACGGGGATATGCATAGGGTTTTGATCTTTTTGAAAAAAAAATTCCTCCTTAATAAAAATCCCCCTTAAAAAAAATTCCCCCTTAATATATGGGAAATAGCGGAGTACATAACGAAAGTATATTAAAAGATGATAAAATGGGGAAGAGAAGAAAGTAGAGCTAGAGCTCTAGAAATCCGGGGAAAGATCATTGAGAAGTTGTTCTTCGTCAATGTCTTCTTCTTCTTCATCACCATCGCCATCATCATCATCATCATCATCGGCTTGTTCTTCTTCTTCTTCGTCTTCGTCCCTACCAACGTTTTGAGTCCCACTCTGTTCACCTCCGAAATTCGGTGGAGGAACGTAGGGGACCATTTGAGCGTACGGGTAATTGACAAAGTCAAAATACCCGTGAAGCTCACGGCTCAAGATATTGACGTTGTGTGCCATTTTGGAGACGTTGGTGTCTATCCGAGAAAGGGTGGTGGTCAAAGCCGCCATTTGCTCGGCAAGAGAAGGGTTGGTTGAAGCGGCGGCAGTCGAGGCAGTGGCTCTCGGTTGGCGGCGAGGACGAGGCTTCGGGAATGTAGCTTCATCGATTCCCGGGTGGAAGGAAGACTCGTCAATCTCCCAATGCTTTGTTCCTTTGCATTTTGACCCGACGTCCGTCTTGATGTGGAACTCATCAAGGACCGCCATGACAAGGAGAGCATAGGGGAGCAGCCGGTTGTCGGAGGTGGCGTTGAGCATGTGAGTCATCACAAATTTACACCAATTGATATTGGCGTTGTGAATCATCGCATGAATTGTCTTCGTGTCCTCCTGGGAGAGAGTGGTGTGATTGAACTTCCTAGGCTTGAGAATCCGTGTCAAAACATAAAAAATGAATCGAAACACGGGACTCATGGAAGCAATCGTAGGGCGGCGCTGTTGGGGAGTGGGGACGAAGTGTCGGATGCCCACTTCCTCCAAGAGAGGGGTCTCATTGAACTGCGCTCCTTCTTCTCCAACGTAGAGCCCGAGATCCTGTCCGTCCTGACGAATCCCGGTGAGGATTTGAATGTTTTCCTCATTCAAATAAATGTCCACCCCGTTGACGTTAGAGATCAATGCTCCGTCCTCATCCTTTTTCAAGTTCGAGTAGAAGGCTCGAACAAGAAAGGGGTGATAATTGGCCTTCTTGATGTAGAGGAGGTCGAGGAAGTTTCCACGTTCGAGGATAACCCGTGCCTCACGTGGAATGGAGTCATGAATGAAGCGGGTGGTGGAGAATCGGGGAGGGAGAATTTCCCGGTGCTCAAACTTCTCCGAGAACTACATCGCCTCTTGACGGAGCTAAAATATAGCGGTAAGTCAATAAAATTATCCGAGACTAACTCGGGTCGTTTCACAAGGATTGGCAAAAGGAAGTATTTGTTAATTATCTTAATATTTTACTTCAAAACAATTGACTTAGAGCAATCAAGTTCAAAGCAATAGCAGTAGATGATTAATCCAATCAACTATTTTAAGAATAGGTATGAATTGAACAAGTATATGGGTTAAGATAATAATTTTAGATTAAATTAGCTTCTTAATTAATTTGATTTTTTATCATTAACTTATCCATTTTTCAGGCCTCATTAATGTGTCTAAATATGGTTGGCTAGATTATTTTTCTTAACTCATAGACAAGCTAGATAAATAATCTCCAAAGATTAATTAATAAATTGGCCAGATCTATTAATTAGTGAATTTCATTTTAGACAATGGAATCAAATTAATCAAGTTACTAACTTAATTTAAACTATTAATCATTAACTCATGCCTTTTATTCAATTCATACCTAAGTATTACTTTAGCCACTAAAAGCCATTAATTCACAATTCAAACCAAGTATAAAAGATAATTTTATTAATAAAAGAAAGTTTACAAGAAAGCTTACAGATCTTGAAGAACTGAATACAAAGTTCACAATCTTTAAATCAACACTCTAAAATCTTTTAGAAGGACTCTCAAACTCAAATAAAGGAAAAAGTGAAAGTTTTTTGAGATGTGTTGAAGGGATGGGCCGAGTGGGGTACTTATACCCGAGCAGAACCACAGGCGGGAAGACAGGCGGCCGCCTGTCAGCCCGCCACCGCTATGAGGGGAAGCTTCTAGAACGGCGAAGATTCGGGAACGTCGACACGCGGTCAAGCAGGCGTCCGCCTGCTTGACCGCCGGAGCCAACTCTGACCGCCTGCGCTTGAGTTCACCGCCAGAGCCAACTCTCGCCGTTTGCCAATGTTCGGCAGGCGGACTGGTAGGCGGCCGCCTGCCTGGTCGCCTGTCGTGCATTCGGCTCCAAAACTCATGCTTTGCTTCAAAATTTATTCTGAACACCTTCCTTTCTTGCTCCAATTTCCAATTCCATTCCAGTAGAAAAATATTACTAATTTCTTGTTGAAATGAAACATTTTTATTTTTCTTGGCCCATTCAAATTTACTACTCAAAAATATAGATATATGACTTTTAATAGAAAAATTACTTCTTATTAAGAAGAAAAATTATAAAAAATATGTTAAATGTGAGGATAAAATTATATATAAAACGACTTTATCAATCTCCTCACACTTAAACTTTGCTTGCCCTCAAGCAAAACAACTCAAGTAAGAAAAGGAATGACATGATTCGCTGTCAAACTCGTAACTCTCAAGAACAACACCAAGTTACTAATCATATAACTTTCTCTTACTTTTAGCAATTCTTTGACTCATTTTCCTTTTATTTAAAAAAACTAACTTGTTTCTTAATTTTTTAGGAGATGCACAAGATTTCATTCTCTAACCAATTCCCAAGGATTAAAAACTTTTTTTTTTTTTTTTTTTTGGACTTAGGGAATTACCTCCTCTATCATGACTTAACTCAAGTAAATCCGTGAGTATCCCATAAATGTCCTTATGCTTTTATTATTTATAACTCTTCAATGATTTTCTTTGGACAGAGCTCCATGGGAGATAGAATACTCACGTAACTTATAGACTATCGAGATTGTGGGTTTATCCCATTTTATTTGCATACTTGCTCCCTCACCTTATGTGATTCACGGGAGAAGCAGAGCTCCTTTACGGAGATAGAATTCCCAATTCGTCATTTAAGCGCAATCTCAATAGCTAACTTTTTTTTTTTTGGAAGAAGAGAAATTCCCATCATCCAAACTACTAGTTCTTAATCCCTAACTTTCTCAACCATTAGACCCACTTGTGCATCTCTTAATAAATAAGAAATAAGTTAATTAGTTTAAATAAAAGGAAAATAGCAAGGAAGAGAAAGAGTACGAGAAAAAAAATATGACTACAACTTAGTGTGTATCAAGAATTACGAGAGTGAGACAACAAATCATACCTGATACTCAAACTCTACCTTCTCACACTTAAATCGAACTACGTCCTCGTAGTCGAGATGCAAGAGATGAGCCAAGGAACAGGGGTAACATTCCTCCTCACACTTGAAACAATAAAGTGCAAGCTTTAACCATAAATGTTTGCATAAATTAGAGTAGCAAAATAAACAGGCCAAGTCAAAATAAAATAGTTTAAGATCAACAGAAATTAAAATATCTTCGCTACTGGTGGCTGGCTCTAGATGAAGGAGCTGGAGGCGCAGACTTCTTATCGAGCAGCATCTCAAGCTCATGGAGCTTCTCAGTGTGAGACTCTAGGCGTTCATTCATCCTCTTCATTTGCTTCTCATGGGCACTATGGTCAGTCTCCATGATGTCCTTCACATCTTGTATGCTGGTCTCAATTGCATCCATCCTCGTGTTCATCTTCATCATCTCCTCTAGGATCTTTTGGAGCATGGTTGCCTCAGCACCACTCGACGAAGCTGTGTATGTCCCAGGCTGAACAAAAGAAGAACCCCCAGCCATGAAAGTCTCTGTGGTGGCGTCTGGAATGGGAAAATGGACGGTGGTATCAAGCTCATCAAAGAAATCCAGGGGTGGCTCATCACCCTCCTCTACTCGACGCCTCTTCGCGATCCCCATCTTCGTGAGAGTAGTGGTGCTCAGAGGGCGAATGCTCTGGTCAATGGGAAGCAAATTACCTGGCATCTGGGGTAGAAGGGAACGTGCAAGGCGAGTAACAAAGGGTCCTGCCTGAAGAGTCTTCCTCTGGCTCTTCCCCTGAAGTAGGAAGAACTGAGCCATGAAGATAGCCAGGTTCACCTGAACCCTTTCTGCCAGACTCCAAAAGAAGTATATGTCCTTCATGCCAATCCGATTTGAGTTAGTCGGACGACCGAAGAGACCATGTGAAAGCACAAAACTGAGTATCCTCCAGGCGCTACTCCTCCACTGACAAGTATGCGCTGTGTTCTTGTTGAACGGCGTCGTCGACAGGGAATGCTGTCGCCAGAACTGCTCAAGACTGAACTCTGAAGGTAAGGAATACGGAAGAGCAGCAAAGACAAGGGAGCGTGCCTCCTCCTCAGTGTATATCCCCAAATGACGCCCGAATTCGGCTATGGAAAGGGTGAAGGCTCGACCACTAAGTGAGAACGTCAAGGTGGAATCGGGTCTGACATCGGCTGCATCCTTAATAGGCCGACCACCATGCAGACACTGGTAGGTGCAAAGAAACTCGATCGTCAGCTCCAAACTAGACTGCTCTGCAAAGGTGAGCAAGTAGCGCCAACGAGAGTCTGCGAGTAGTCCATCAATCTCCTCCCAATGGTTCCACTCCTCTAAGGTCACCTGATCAAGAGAGAGTGGCCCTAGAAGAGTTCTCTTCCTTCCCCATGTGCGGAAACGCTTACGGGGCTCCCCTGATGGCAAGTGAATCTCGAATGCAGCTGGCAGCGTGACATTTAGAACCTCCTCCTCATAATCTTCCTCAGCCATCTATAACCAAAACACACAAAAAAAACAATACAAATAAAGTGAAGAATAAAAATTAAAGAGTAATGTGAATAGTAAAGCATTGACGGGTTGCCTCCCGTTTAGCGCTAGGTTTAATGTCGCTAGCTCGACGAAATTAGCATGATCATCCAAGTTCTCGGAAGTGAAGCACTTCCGTATCCCTTTGAAAAGTTCCTCCGTGGTAAATTTTCAACTGATGACCCTTAACCTTGATTCGTCCTCGATGAGGATCATCAATCTCAACAGTACCATAAGGAAAAACTTGAGTGACCGTGAAAGGACCTGTCCATCTAGACTTAAGCTTTCCTGGGAAGAGTTTAAGCCTAGAATTATACAACAACACCTTATCTCCTACATAAAATTCACGATTTCCTTTAATAAACTTATCGTGATAAATCTTCGTACGCTCCTTGAGATAGGCATTGTTCCTAAAAGCTAAAGTCCGCCATTCATCTAACTCATTTAATTGGTAGAAACGCTCCTTCCCAGTAGTAGAAGGATCGAGACACACATTCGTTAGGGTCTAGAGCGCTCTATGCTCAATTTGGACTGGCAGATGGCAGGACTTTCCAAAAACTAAGTGAAAGGGAGTAGTTCCTATTGGAGTCTTATAAGCAGTCCGAAAAGCCCATAACGCATCATCTAACTTATCAGACCAATCCTTCCTAGAATGCGCTACAGTCTTCTCTAGTATAGCTTTAAGATCCCTATTAGTATTCTCAACTTGCCCTTGGGTCTGGGGATGATATGCTACTCCACATCTATGTTGGACCCCATATTTTATTAACAACTTAGCCATTGGGTCACTTCGGAAATGGGTTCCTCTATCACTAATCAAAATCTTCGGAACACCGAATCTAGTGAATAACTTCTTGAGAAACCTAACTACAGTCCTTATGTCATTGGTCGGGCAGGCTTGAGCCTCAACCCATTTCGACACATAATCAATTGCTACAAGAATATACTTATTCCCTCGAGAGCTTGGGAATGGCCCCATGAAATCAATGCCCCAAACATCAAAAACCTCACACGGCAATATATATTGTTGGGGCATCTCATCTCTCTTAGATATATTCCCAACTCTCTGACATTGATCACAAGACTTAACAAAATTGTGAGCATCTTTAAAAATTGTGGGCCAATAAAATCCACAATCTAACACTCGACGGTAGCCCGATTACCAGAGAAATGACCTCCAGTGGGCCCGGAGTGGCAATGCGATAGGATATCGAGAGCTTCAGACTCATTGACACAACGACGCACTACTTCATCAGAGCATATTCGAAATAGATAAGGATCATCCCAAAAGTAGTGCTTAACTTCTGAGAGAAACTTTTTCTTCATGTGATAAGAAAAATCAATTGGTATAACTTTCCCAACAAGATAGTTAGCAATGTCAGCATACCACGGGGTCTGAGCTATGGATAAAAGTCTCTCTTCAGGAAACAATTCTTCAATCTCATTATTACTAAACTGGTCTACTAATCCCGCATCCAACCTAGAAAGGTGGTCGGCTGCCTGATTAGTAGAACCATGCTTATCTACAATTTCATAATCAAACTCTTGCAATAATAAAACCCAACGTAGAAGTCTAGATTTAGAATCTTGTTTCTTCAATAAATATCTAATCGCTGAATGGTCAGTATAGATAATTATTTTAGAAAGCAAGATATAAGACCTAAACTTCTCTAAAGCAAAGACAATAGCAAGAAATTCTTTTTCAGTAGTAGTATAATTGAGCTGTGGTCCTGCCAATGTTTTGCTAGCATAGTAAATGGGCCTGAAGTGATTATCCTTTCGTTGTCCTAAAATGGCCCCAATCACTAAGTCACTAGCATCACACATTATCTCAAAAGGTGCCGCCCAATCTGGAGCGGTAAGGACCGGTGCTTCTATTAACTTCTTCTTTAAAGTATCAAAAGCAACTTTACACTCGGTGGAGAAAACAAATTCAGCCTCTTTTTCTAGCAATTGGGTTAAGGGTTTGGCAATTTTAGAGAAATCCCTTATAAATCTTCTGTAGAATCCTGCATGCCCCAAAAAACTACGAATATCCTTAACAGAAGACGGATAAGGTAATTTCTCAATTGCCTCAACTTTAGCCCGATCAACTTCGATTCCTCTTTTTGACACTTTATGGCCAAGGACAATTCCCTCCTTCACCATAAAATGACACTTCTCCCAGCTTAGGTCTAAATTTGTTTCTTCACATCTTTTCAAAACTTTCTCAAGATTATGGAGGCATTCATCAAAGGTTTCTCCATAAATGGAAAAATCATCCATGAATACTTCCATAAACTTTCCAATAAACTTCTCAAATATGGCTAACATGCACCTCATGAACGTAGCTGGGGCATTACAGAGACCAAACGACATTCGCCGGTAGGCAAATGTTCCTATTGGACAAGTAAAAGTGGTCTTTTCTTGGTCGGCAGGGTCAACGAGTATTTGAAAATACCCACTCATCCCGTCGAGAAAACAATAATACCCATGCCCAGCTAAGTTCTCCACTAACTGGTCTAAAAAGGGAAGAGGGAAATGATCCTTTCGGGTGGCATCATTTAATTTTCGATAGTCAACAACCATACGCCACCCGGTCACTACCCTGTTAGGGATTAGCTCTCCCTTATCATTAGAAGTGACAGTCATCCCTCCCTTTTTAGGTACCACATGAATCGGACTTACCCAGTCACTATCAGAGATGGCATAAATAATACCTGCATCTAAAAGCTTCATGATCTCTTTCTTTACGACCTTCCTAAGATTGGGATTCAACCTTCGTGGTTGTTGCGCCATCGGTCTCTTCCCTTCTTCAATAAAAATCTTATGGGTGCAGAAGGTGGGACTAATTCCCTTAAGGTCCTCAAGCTTTCGAGCGATAACATGCCCATAAAGCTTAAGCAAATCTATTAGCTTACCCTTCTGCTCCTCGGTTAGGTCGGATGCAATAATGACTGGGCACTTCTCTTCTTCATCTAAGAATGCATACTCCAAGTGGGAGGGTAAGGGTTTTAGTTCGGGAGTAGGCTCAGGTTGATTCTCTTCTTCTTCTTCTTCTTCTTCAGCCTGAACACCCAAAACTTGCTCTGCATTCTCTTCTTCCTGTAAAACCTTATCACACAACTCAATCAACTCAACATATTTCTCTTCTGCTGAATTGGCCATGCTTATAATACCTTCATCTCGTGGGCCATCTTCAACAGAAGAGGTGCCATAGCAGAAGTCATCTAAAGCATCAATAGCATTTACAAGATTGCAAGAAGCATGTTCTTGGTTTGCTATCTCTGGGAGTCGAAAGGTGCAAACATCATCTCCAGCTCTCAGAGTTAGCGAACCATCTCTCACATCAATTAAAGCCTTACCGGTAGCTAAGAAAGGTCGTCCTAAGATAAGTGGAGTTCCCTTATCCTCCATGTCCAAAACGACAAAATCGACAGGAAAAATAAATTTACCTACCTGTACTAATACATCCTCTACAATGCCTAAGGGATAAGTAACAGAACTATCAGCAAGTTGAATACACATCCTAGTAGGCAAGAGTTCTTTTATGCCTAGCTTTTGAGCAACATAAGATGGCATCAGATTAATGCTCGCTCCTAAATCAGCTAAGGCATTATTAAAAGCAACATTATCTATGGAACAAGGAATGGTAAAATTGCCTGGGTCTTTTTGTTTCTTTGGCAAATTCTTTGTGAGAACTGCCGAACATTCAGCACTTAAGTTGGCAACTACAGGATCAAATCGAGGCTTTTTATTTGCTAACAACTCTTTAAGGAATTTGGCATACTTGGGCATTTCTGCCAAAGCATCCATTAGAGGCAAATTAATGTGAAGTTGTTTTAGCATATCTAAAAACTTAGTATAAGTTAGGTGATCATCTACCCTTTTTAACCTAGTGGGAAAAGGAAGTTTAGTTTTAGGGATAGGTAAATCACCTAAATTATCATGTTCAGCCTCATCCTTTTTATTACCATCTTCCTCGATCTCTTTATTAATCTCTATATTAAGTGGAGTGGGTGTTGGTGGTGTAGGACTGACTAAAACTTTCTCACCTTCAACTAACTTCCTTCCACTTCTTAAAGTTACAGCTTGAACATGCTCACGTGGATTTGATTCAGTTGTACTAGGTAAATTTCCTGGTGAGCGGTGGGTGAGAGTGTTACCTAACTGACTCATGTACTGCTTAACATCATGTAATTCTCTTTGAAATTCATATCTCAATTCAGTTTTAATGCTAGGCAGTTCAGTCTTTAAGTCAGATATAGTTTTAGTCAAATCCCCTATCATTTTTTCTAAGGAAGAATTATTCTCATTAAATCTAGCATGTGGTGGAACATAAGTCTGAGAATTACTTCCTTGATTTCTCCAATTACCTCCACTATTATTCCTATTATTATTTGGGCCATCATTTCTCCAATTATTACCAAAGTTTCTTTGATTATTAAAATTATTATTTCGATTACTTTGGTATTGATTATTCTGATTAGCCCATGGTCCTTCATTCTTACGAGCATATTCCATAAGATTAACATCATGAGAATTAAAATCATCATAAGGACAAGTAGATGTTAAGTGAGAACCCATGCAATTTTCGCAAGAAAGGACCAATTTAGAAGATTTTGAATGAGGGGCATAAGAATTGTAAGAAATAGAATTTACACTACCCCTAAATGGTGGAACTTGATTCTTCTCTAGGTTTTTAATTTTAACGTTCAATGCCTCAATCTGTGCTCTAAGCGCAGTTGCTTCATCAACCTCAATTCTTCCTTGAGAAGAAGAAACTGGGGCACGATCATCATACCAATAATGAGAATTTGAAGTCACTTTATTGATCAATGCCTCATTTTCTTCTGGTGTCATCTCAAGGAAAGAACCACCAGGAGAAGAATAATCAAGTTCCTTTTTACTATCAATGTTTAAGCCATTATAAAAAGATCTCAAAAGCCTTTCAGGATCTTCACAAAATTGTAAAATTTCTCCAGCACTAGAAGAACGGGTATGCATAAAAAAGTAAGTAGTTAAAATTTATTTTTATTTTATTTTATTTATTATTATTATTTTTTTATTATATTATTATAATTATTATTTTTTATTAACAACTAATTAACAAACGACAACCGTGCCAATCCCCGGAAACGGCGCCAATTGACGGAGCTAAAATATAGCGGTAAGTCAATAAAGTTATCCGAGACTAACTCGGGTCGTTTCACAAGGATTGGCAAAAGGAAGTATTTGTTAATTATCTTAATATTTTACTTCAAAACAATTGACTTAGAGCAATCAAGTTCAAAGCAATAGCAGTAGATGATTAATCCAATCAACTATTTTAAGAATAGGTATGAATTGAACAAGTATATGGGTTAAGATAATAATTTTAGATTAAATTAGCTTCTTAATTAATTTGATTTTTTATCATTAACTTATCCATTTTTCAGGCCTCATTAATGTGTCTAAATATGGTTGGCTAGATTATTTTTCTTAACTCATAGACAAGCTAGATAAATAATCTCCAAAGATTAATTAATAAATTGGCCAGATCTATTAATTAGTGAATTTCATTTTAGACAATGGAATCAAATTAATCAAATTACTAACTTAATTTAAACTATTAATCATTAACTCATGCCTTTTATTCAATTCATACCTAAGTATTACTTTAGCCACTAAAAGCCATTAATTCACAATTCAAACCAAGTATAAAAGATAATTTTATTAATAAAAGAAAGTTTACAAGAAAGCTTACAGATCTTGAAGAACTGAATACAAAGTTCACAATCTTTAAATCAACACTCTAAAATCTTTTAGAAGGACTCTCAAACTCAAATAAAGGAAAAAGTGGAAGTTTTTTGAGATGTGTTGAAGGGATGGGCCGAGTGGGGTACTTATACCCGAGCAGAACCACAGGCGGGAAGACAGGCGGCCGCCTGTCAGCCCGCCACCGCTATGAGGGGAAGCTTCTAGAACGGCGAAGATTCGGGAACGTTGACAGGCGGTCAAGCAGGCGGCCGCCTGCTTGACCGCCGGAGCCAACTCTGACCGCCTGCGCTTGAGTTCACCGCTAGAGCCAACTCTCGCCGTTTGCCAATGTTCGGCAGGCGGACTTGTAGGCGGCCGCCTGCCTGGTCGCCTGTCGTGCATTCGGCTCCAAAACTCATGCTTTGCTTCAAAATTTATTTTGAACACCTTCCTTTCTTGCTCCAACTTCCAATTCCTTTCCAGTAGAAAAATATTACTAATTTCTTGTTGAAATGAAACATTTTTATTTTTCTTGGCCCATTCAAATTTACTACTCAAAAATATATATATATATGACTTTTAATAGAAAAATTACTTCTTATTAAGAAGAAAAATTATAAAAAATATGTTAAATGTGAGGATAAAATTATATATATAACGACTTTATCACCTCTGCGCGGTCGTTGAACTAAAGGAACGACCCATCGAGGTACTTGTGCGCCGGTGCGAGATCGTTTTCTTTGACCTCCTGCCATATCAACGAAGAGAGAGAGGGAGAGCAAGACAAAAAGAAGAGAAATTTGCAAGGATTTTGCAAGAACACTGAAGAATAATTGCAAGAAGGATGAAATATTGATGAATATATGAAGGAATTGTGATTTGAGTGAGTAAAAAATGAAAGGATATCACCAATATATAGTGGAAGAGGCCTGAGATGCGTTTGGGAAGTCAAAAAGGTGCCTTGAATGCAGTTCCAACGTCTCTGTAACTGTCAGATTTTTGAAAAATCGCCGTTGTTAATCGATTTACACTTCTTGTAAATCGATTGTTTGAGTCTTCAGATTCTCCGCCGAAAGATCTGCAGACTTCAATAGTCAATTGCCTTGTTTTAGTCAATCGATTGTTTGCGCTTGACTTTAGAGAAAGTTCTGCAGCTCCATATAATCGATTAGCATGACTTGGATAATCGATTGTTGAGGTTTTGCAATGGATTTGCTCCAAACTTCTGCGGACAGTGATAATCGATTATTACAAGGTTGTAAATCGATTTACACTCAGTCCTGGGAACTTGAAATCGATTTCTTTTGTTCCCCCTGGCTTCAACACCTACAATGAAAGCATTTGGTACCTGTTTGGTCTTTTAGGTCCTTGAGGATTAGTAACACGACTTTTTGAACTAATAAACACACGCACTCATAATTACATACACATGGTACGCAAACACACACACACACACACATGTACCAACACGCGTGTTTAAGTGTTACCTTAGCCAACTCGTCGTTTTGCGGTTGGCGGGTTCCAGTCTACTCGAACCGAATGTCTATACCTCGGTTTGATTTGTGTGGGTTCCGGAAGTGGTATGTGAATCTTCTTCTTTTCATCATAATAGAAGAAGTAATATGGTTTCTTTTGCGTTGATTCCTGCAGGGATTGGTTAGAGTTCGAATATCCTTTTTCAAAGGATTTCATTCGATTAGTTCCATGCAAAGTGTGTGTTTTGTTATACGTGTAATGCCTATGCCTACTAAAACACACGGGTGCTATATGACCTACCCTATTGCAATAATGACAAATAACATTTGGATTATGCATTCTCCTAGGTTGATAATAGTTGCTAGGTTTTCTAACATGATCATTGTTCATCCTAGTGTTCTTTCTAGGTGGTATAGTGTTCCTAATTGTTCTAGGTTGTCTATTTTCTTGATTTTCATTATTCCTAAGTTGAGCTTTAGGTTTCCTATGTAACACCCCGAAATTTGGCCCAAAAGAATTAATTAAATTGTTAGAGCAATTGATTACGAATTGGGCCCAAAAAGGGGTTAAAATTATAATTTGGATTTTAAGCCCAACTTTTATTT
Organism: Cuscuta australis; assembly: GCA_003260385.1. Classification (NCBI taxonomy): domain Eukaryota; kingdom Viridiplantae; phylum Streptophyta; class Magnoliopsida; order Solanales; family Convolvulaceae; genus Cuscuta; species Cuscuta australis. The sequence goes on from NQVE01000201.1 coordinate 271,543, forward strand.
CATCTTGTAGGAAATATTTTTGTGATCGCGTCGGTTCAGACGGCTCGCGAATCGGAGTTATGGAGCTCATGTTATGACCATTTAATCAGGTATTTTGGGTCCGAAGCCCAATCCTTTTTGGAATGGGACCATTAAATAAACCTAAACCTCAGCCACACAATCCTTATCTTATCTTCGTTCGTTCTTCTTCTTCCCCTTCTCCTTCTTCGATTCTTCTTCGTCCTTCTTCTTCTTTCTTCTTCGTCTAACCCAGCCAGCATCGCCGCCGTGAGCCAGCCGCCGGTCGTCGCCGTCCAATTGGAGCAGTCGCCGCCCAGCGTCACCAAGCCTCCAGCGCCGCCGCTACTTCCTTCGCCAGTAGCCGCCGCTATCATCGCCAACGGTTGCAGCGCCGCCATGCCAAACGCCGGCGTCGCCGCTCATCGTTGTCGCTCGAGCCTCCAGCCGCCGTCGTCGAGCTTCCAGCTGTTGTTTCACCTTCGCCGGAACTCTGTCGCCTCCCCTACCGGCGACCACCATCATTGTCGTCGAGTCCAGCGCCGGTCGCCTTTCCCCAGCCAGTCACCGCCGCTGTTTTCTTCGTCGGTCGTCCACCGCCAGTCGCTGCCCAGCGCCGCCGACGACGGTTCACCTCGTCGTTCTGCCGGACGTCGCCTCCACTGCCGGCGTCCTTCCGCCGCCGTCGATTGCAGTGCCGCCAGTCACTGCTCACCGCCGTCGAGCTGCCGCTACGCCACTGTCGCTGGCGTCCGTCACCGTCGCCGCATCCGGCCGCTGCCCCGAGTTGATATCGCCGGCAGATTAACCTCCACGCCGGATTGATTGGTCGATTTCGTATTTTGACTCGATTTGACCCGTTCGTTTGATTTCGTCGATTTGTCTTCCGTTCGAGCTATCGATTCGATTTCGGCGTAATCCAAGTCCGTACTATGAAGTTAATAGCATTTAGAATAGATTTAATGGTTTGGATCGTTATTTGTGTTTATGCTATAATTTGGCTAAATTGGTTAATTGAATTAAATTGATTGTTTGAATTGAATTGTTGAGGATTGTGAATTGACTGAACAGGTTTGACTTTGACTTGGGTTAGGTCCTGTTTGACTTGGACTTTGACTGGATATTCTGTTGACGTAGGTTTGACCGAATGGTTAAATCCAAAACTTTAATGAATTAGTTAAGTTAATTAATTAATTCTAATCGGTGATTAAGGTCATTTGGTTTATTGTGTTGAACATAGAAACTGGCCATTGCTCGGGCGGCTGCAGGGCTTGGTCAGTGAGGTTAAGACGAGCGCACGAGGGTCTGCGATCTTGGGTTTGAGGCCATCGCCCGAGGGATCCTACCTCCACCGAATTGAGGCCATCTTCGGTATTACGGATTGAGGCTATCTCCGTCATAGGCATTAAATGTTAAGTGGTTTGACTTTGGTGAAAGTCTAAATTGGTTTGACCGGTGGTCAAAGAGTTCATGAGAAACCCGTAACACCTAAATCGTTTTGAAAAGAAAGAAAATAAGTTGACTGTTGGTCAACCGTCTAAAGAACCGAATGTAAAGTTGAATTGATTTTTATTAAAAGGATAAACATATGCACGATCTTAATTGTTGAATTATTATGTTTATTCTTGTGCTACAATGGAGTACCACTCAGCGTCAATGCTGAGCGGATAGCATTGTTTTCCTTTTTGCTGTCCGTAGGTGATCAGACAGATGAACCTAGAGCCGATCCCAGAGGGCATTGAGGAGGAGAAGTACGATGGCGTGGCTGTCTCTTTAATTTGTTGATTATGCTTTATTTAATTAACTTTAATGCTTATTACGTTTTCGGGCAAGATCCCAAGTTGTTTGACTTTAAAAAGGCTTCCGCATTATTTTAAATTACTCCGATGGATTTTTATATGTATTGATAGAACGTTTGTTTAAAATTGTTTTGAAAATGTCGCAAATTCGGATACCAATCCAGTGGCACCCGGTCCGCTGTCTCACGGGTTTGGGTCATGCGGGTTGGGGTGTTACATCCTAGATGGGTGCTCAACTTTTTCCTTATTATTAGGTTCATTTTCAAAACCTAAGCCATGTTTAGTAAGTTGCAAATTGTCAAGAACATCAGTAAGGTTTTTATGAGAAACACCAAACTTCTTCAAAGTTCCTTCAAGTTTTGCAACTTGATCCTTAAGTGATATACAAGAACTACATTTTGAACTTTCCGGTTTGTCAGCACTTCTTTTCCCGAAAAACTTATTTTCTTCTTTAAGTTTTTCATTATCTTTTGATAGTTTATCAACTTCCTTCTTCATGGAAGTAAGTTGTTTCTTCAAATCCTTGTTAATTTTAGAAGCGTTGACATATTCATCATAAAGTTCATTGAAGGCTTCTTGAACATCATCAAAGGTGTAGGAATCGTTAGAAGTGGTACATACTGTTGGGAAACGAGACTTGGATAACGCAGCGGAAAACAAAAATTTATAGTCCAAAACTCGATTCCACCGAAGAACAACTTACGTAAATTACTAACTATAGTAAGAAATTTACCTTAACGGTGAAAACGGAGAATGGAGGAACGGTCGGGGATGGTTTTGAGGAGATGAACGTAGCGCCAAACGTATGAAGCCTCCAACGTATCCACACGAACTTGCTCCGGAGTCCAAGATTAAACTTGTACTAGCAAGTTTAATATAGGATAGTAAAAACTATAATAATACTACTTTGGGAGTAATAAATATATAGTAAAATATTTATCTTATAAATATTTCTTTATTATATTTTGTGTATATTTCTAACACTTTAGAAAAATAACTTTGAACACAAAATATAATTTTCTTCTCTCTAAAATTGGGATGGCCGAAAATTTGAGATATGTTTTTCAAAATCAAGACCTCATTTTATAATAAAGTATATTTAGGAAATTGCTAGGAAATTAATGTTAAGCATAAGTCCATGTATATGTCTTAACACCATGTGTAAATGTTTAATATCATAGCTACAAAACAAAATAGAATCCCTACATCAAATAATAATCAAATATATTAATTTGACATTAAAAATACTTTATGTATAAAATCAAAATGGTCTTGGATTTTCTTCTTGAAATTTCGTACATCACATATTTGAAATATATCATATTTTATTTTTGACATCAATAATTATCATATAATTAAAATGATGAAAAATAAAATAATATATATATATATATATATATATACACACATTCGGCGCTACATATATATATATATATATAATAAAAATTTTTTTGTCAAAATATAATTATCATATAATTAAAATGACACAAACAAAATGTAATTTTAAAATACATATGTATTTTCGAAATACATATATATATAAAATTATCACAACTATATATTTAATATTACTCCCACTAGTGTAGTATACTACTCCCTTACAAGTCCTAAGTGTGTGACCCTTTAGGTATCCATAACACTGGCAATGATATTAATAAAATTAATATCTTAGATAATAAGCGGTATCTAGCAACACATTATTATCCCCAGATTATGAAAAAGACGTTCATCTCATCAATACCTTCGACGACACAAGACATTCTATAACTATTATCCTTCTGTCCTAAATGTCATGATTTAACACAAGGCATGGGATGTGTATCCTTGTATAGTTAAATCAGCTGTTACTGAATCTCAAGTAGACTGGCAGGGATCAGATATTTATCAGTCTCTGGATAGCGACATATCTGGGCATGGCCATGCACTTTTCCAAGTCCTACTATTCAGTGGGACCATTGACATTATACTTCTATACAGTAGAAGGGACAGATCCAGTATCTGTTATTCACATCTCTAAATATGCTTAGCGGCATACCCAACGCATAACTGTACGTCTACCAGTATTTCAGATAGCATTAGTTATGAATCAAAGCATACGGCCCCACATATCAGAGAATGTAATAACTTCAAGTCTGAGGATAGTTATAGCAAGGTCGATTTGAGAATACTGATAAACACATTACTGTAGATCCATGCAGTATTCTCAAGATGGGTCAATCCAGTCACATATTATCAATATAATATGCACCTACGTACAGATTAAGATATCACAATACCTATAGTCTATGAGACGCACCTATCTCATCTTGTACGTACTAGTCTTGATACGTTATGACGTCCGTATTATCATAAAGTGCGACTAGGGATATTCTAGACACAGCCTTCGTCAAGAAGTAACAGTCTCATAATCAGAACATCGTAGTCCTCATCTATGTTACTGAAGCGCTATCGTCTATGGACTGAAGTTATGTTATGTTACACGAGATATAAAACATACTTCAAGGCCTTTCATTCATGATAAAGTGTACAGTTATATAGGTATTTGATTGCCGCTAGGGCACCTAAATACAACAATCTCCCATTTGCCCTAAGGCCAATCAAGCATTTCTCGAATGCCCATGGACCACGTATGACTCTCGTGTTTAGGCTTTCCCAAAGCCTTCGTCAACGGATCCGCGATATTGTCGTCTGTACCTATCTTGCAAATCTCAACGTCCCCACGTGCAACGATTTCTCGTATGATGTGATAACGTCTAACGATGTGTTTGGTCTTCTGGTGAGACCGAGGTTCTTTCGCTTGTGCAATTGCCCCATTGTTGTCTCAAAACAACGGTATAGGGTTCTTGATGCTAGGAACCACTCCAAGATCAGTAATAAAATTCTTGAGCCACACACCTTCCTTGGCTGCCTCGGCTGCAGCCATGTACTCTGCTTCTGTAGTGGAATCAGCGGTAGTATCTTTCTTGTAACTCTTCCAGGTAACAGCTCCGCCATTCAAACAAAACACATACCCTGCCTGCGACTTGAAGTCATCTCTATCAGTTTGGAAGCTGGCATCAGTATATCCAACAATACTGAGCTCTTCTTTTCCGCCATATACCAGGAAGGCATCCTTAGTCCTACGGAAGTATTTAAGGATGTTCTTTACAGCCGTCCAATGGCTTTCGCCAGGGTTGGACTGGTATCAACTCGTGACACTCAGAGCAAAGGCGACATCAGGTCTCGTACATACCATCGCATACATGATGGATCCAATGGCCGACGCATAAGGAACATTTCTCATGCGTTCTACTTCCTCCGGAGTGGAAGCACCCTGAGTCTTGGAAAGACTCATGCCTTGGGCCATAGGCAAACTTCCTCGTTTCGACTCAGACATGCTGAATCTAGCAAGGACCTTGTCTATGTATGTACTTTGACTGAGACCTAATAGCTTCCGTGATCTATCTCTATAGATCCTTATGCCAAGTGCATAACTGGCATCTCCCAAGTCCTTCATAGAGAAACTCTTACTCAACCACGTTTTGACGGTGGTTAAAGTAGGAATATCGTTTCCTATGAGCAATATGTCATCAACATACAGAGCAAGGAAGACTACAGCACTCCCACTGACCTTCTTGTATACACAAGATTCATCCGAATTTCTTTCAAAACCAAAGCCGATGACAGTTTCGTGAAAGCGGATGTTCCAACTCCGTGAGGCTTGCTTCAATCCGTAGATTGATCGCTGCAACTTGCATACCTTGGTAGATTCTTCAGGAGCGCAAAACCCTTCAGGTTGTGTCATAAAGACATCCTCAAGGAGGTTTCCATTAAGGAAAGCCGTTTTGATGTCCATCTGCCAGATTTCATAATCATGGTATGCTGCGATAGCAAGTAAGATCCGAATGGATTTAATCATGACAACTGGAGAAAAAGTTTCGTCATAGTCGATACCATGTATTTGACGATATCCTTTTGCTACCAATCGTGCCTTGAAGGTTTGCACCTTACCATCCATGTCAGTCTTCTTTTTGAAGACCCATTTGCACCCAATGGGTTTGATCCCTTCGGGTGCATCAACCAAAGTCCATACTTGGTTGGTGTACATGGAATCCATTTCGGACTGCATGGCTTGACGCCATTCCTCAGCCTCGGGACAACTGATTGCCTCGAGGTAGGTCTCCGGCTCATCCTGGTCGATAAGCATTACGTCACCCTCAAAGGTTAGGAGGAATCCATACCTTTCAGGTTGTGTGCGTAACCGGTTAGACCTACGGGGTTCTTGTGTATCTTGAGCATTTTGAGGTACAACAGTTTGTTCCTCTAGCTCATGTTCCAGAACCGGCGCGGTAGTTTCTTCGTCGTCTCGAATTTCTTCGAGCTCTATCTTTCTCCCGCTAGTTGCGATGGAGAGAAATTCCTTCTCGAGGAAGACACCATTGCGAGCAACGAATACCTTCTTATCGATATGGTGATAGAATGAATACCCTCGAGTTTCCTTTGGGTATCCCACGAAGAAACACTTATCAGACTTGGCGTCAAGCTTGCCATTCGTCAAAAGACGTTTGACATAAGCCTCACAGCCCCAAATCTTTAAGTGTGACAGAACCGGGCATTTGCCCGTCCATAGCTGGTATGGTGTTCCTTCAACCGCCTTGGTTGGAACTCGGTTAAGAGTATATATTGCAGTGCTCAGCGCATACCCCAGAATGATTCTGGTAGAGTCGAATGACCCATCATAGAACGAACCATGTCAAGCAGGGTTCGATTCCTCCTTTCAGAGACACCATTCCATTGTGGAGTCCCAGGAGGTGTGAGTTGGGATAAAATCCCATGCTCTCTAAGATAGTCATCGAACTCACCACTTAAGCATTCTCCACCTCGATCGGATCGTAGTGTTTTAATACTTTTGCCAAGTTGTTTTTCAACTTCATTCCTGAATTCTTTGAACATTTCAAAGGATTCTGACTTGTGTTTCATGAGATACACATAGCCATATCTACTAAGGTCATCAGTAAAAGTGATGAAGTATGAATAACCACCTCGTGCAGTTGTATTGAAAGGCCCGCACACATCACTATGAATGAGTGCCAGAAGATCACCAGCTCTTTCACCGTGTCCGGTGAAAGGAGATTTGGTCATCTTACCCAATAAACAAGATTCGCATGTGTCATATGATTCAAGATCAAATGACTCCAGCATTCCCGACCGATGTAGCTTGGATATGCGTTTCTCGTTTATATGGCCTAACCTACAATGCCATAGGTATGTTTGGTTCATTAGCATAGAAAACATTCTTTCTGTAAACGGAAAGGGACTTGTCTTTAATAGAAATGATGAAACCATTCTTATCAAGACATGAAACAGAAATAATGTTTCTGCTAATTGCAGGAACGTACAAGCAATCGTTTAATTCCAACATTAGACCACTAGGCAAGACTAAATTATACGTTCCGATTGCCAAAGCTGCAACAGGTGCACCATTGCCGACTCGGAGTTCAATCTCGCCTCGAGCTAACCGTCTACTCTGCTTCAGTCCCTGCATGGTAGTACAGATATGAGACCCACATCCAGTATCTAGTACCCATGATGAAGATATAGACATGTTAACTTCTATAACATACACCTCAGAAGAAATGGTCGTACCTTCCTTCTTCTTGGTTGCGAGGTATGTCTTGCAGTTTCTTCTCCAGTGGCCTGCCTTACCACAGTGATGACATTTGCCCTTTGCAACTCCTCGTATGGGTTTCTGGGTTGCAGATGAAGTGGACTTTGATTTAGGCTTTCCGACCGTCCTAGCCTTAATCTTAATCCCCTTCTTCGGCTTCCCCTTTCTGCCTTGGACCATAAGGACGGAAGCACCCTTGCCCTTAGTAAGGTTCTCCTCTGCAGTCTGGAGCATTTTAAGAAGCTCCGGAAGGGGTTTGTCAAGATCATGCATCATGTAGTTCATGACAAAACCCTTATACAGCTCAGGGAGCGACTGCAGGATCAGGTCCGTTGCCAACTCCTTCTGCAAGGAGAACCCGAGTTTTCCCAGATTGGTTATGTAACCAATCATTTTGAGTACGTGCGGACCGACCGGGTTCCCTGAAGATAGATTGCAACTAAAGAGAGCCTTACTCACGAGAAAACGTTCATGCCTGGATTGCCCCTGGTATAGCTGCCGCAAGGCCACGATTATCTCGTGGGCCTTCATGTCCTCGTTCTGTTTTTGCAGCTCGGGTATCATGGTAGCCAGCATGACACAGCTAACCTGGTTATCATCCTTAACGTGTTTCTCGTAGGCATCTTTGACCGCTTTCGGGGTGTTAGCGGGAGGGGCAGGAGGAATGGGCTTTTCGAGCACATACTCTTTCTCATCCATGCGGAGAAAAATGCATAGATTGCGTTGCCAGTCGACAAAGTTTGTTCCGTTCAATTTATCTTTATCCAGAATGGAACGCAGGGCGAGGTTGTTTGTGTTGTTGTTTGCCATCTACAGAATATTGCGAAGATAGTTATTATCATGAATTAAGTATCTAATAGGTCTTTATTAAATACTCTCCCACTATTTCTAACAAGTCAACTACCCTCAGGTACGGAACCTATTGACTTGGGGTTTCTATTTGAAGAATACCCTAGCGGGCCAAGATCCATATTTTATTTAACTATAGTTGTGCTTTTGCATCTTGCCCTACAGTTAAATTATTTAGGTAGGAATTCATTCCAATTGCAATCGTTATTACAACTCTTGGTTCGGTGGATTCTTTTAAATAAAATTCTTAATTGGGCCAGATCCATATTTCATTTAACTATAGTTGTGCTTTGCATCTTGCCCTACAGTTAAATTATTTCTGGTAGGAATAAATTCCAATTGTAACAATTTACAACTCTGGTTGGATGATCCGATTTTATTTATTGATCCTACCGCAGTGCCCTAAGTCTCTCATCCTTATGACCAAGACTTAGTTAAGACTAACCCAGGGCGAGTCAGTACCCTAGTTACGGGTTTCGCGCCTAACCAACGTAAACCGGGCGTCTCACTTGGGTGAGCCCGTTACCGATCTAAATTGGGTTTGACGAGTGACGGGGCATCGGGGTGGCACAGACTTAAAATTATGAGGGATTTATAACGCAGTCTTGCCTATGGCATACACCGCGCGTATGCACTAGCGAAAATCACATACATGCATACATTCAATCATACATCACATGCATAATAAGTAAACGTGAAATGATTGTGGCTCCTAAAGAAAAACAAACGATAGCGCTTTGATCAAGAGATCTCTATCTCCGGCCCATCACGTCTTCCTTAGGATTCTCTATCACGAACGGACTTCGTCTTCTTATCTTCTTATAATTTTCGAGAGAAAAGAATATTTGAGGTAAAGAAGAGAATTACATCCAGAATATAGAGATGAGGCACGACACGCAGGCCGTATTTAAAATTACAACAAATATAACTAAGCCACAATCATCCACCATGCAATAATACATACAAGCATCACATGCATCACATCATACATATTAAAGCATACACCGGGCGAACCGCGCTCGCCCCAGACCTAGTTTATTCTATTCTACGGAATAAACTATCAACAATAAATTAATTAAACTAGCAAGTAATTTAATTAAAATCATAAAATACTTTAAATTTCCAGAATGTTAGAAATTAGATTTTCTAAATTCCAGAAAATAAAATATTTTATATTTACCGTATTTATATATATTTAAATTCGAAAAAGGGCTTTTATTTCGAATTAAATATATATATGTTTTCTAAATTAGCAAATAATTATTAGAGACTCCCAGTAAACTTTATTAATCTGGAAATCCTAAAATTCCAAAATGAATAAAATTTAAAATTTTGAAAACCATTTTTCAAAGATAGAAAACCGAAATTATATTGTGAAAATATATTTCGAAATTCCAAAAATATCCAAATTTATTTTCCAAGTCAAAAATAAGTTCCAGAACCAGAATATGAGTTTTCTAGAATTTAAAATATTTATTTTGCAATTTAAAATAATTAAAAATCGGACTAGTGAACAGTACCGATCCAATTACTTCAAAAATACAAAATAAATACTTTTACGTGTTTAAAAATTATGAAAATTTTTATACAAGCTTAAAATCTCTGGTCGCAACTTATTATGAATTAAAATTAATTTTTGATCGTCAAAAATAAGTTTTCCTATTTTCTATTCAATAAACGAATTTAAAATAGAAAAATAGGAAATTAATTCCAAAAATCGATTTTAAAATTTCTGAGTTATATTAACATGTCAAATACTTCCCAGAAAATATAAAATCTAATTTTAATAAATATTAAGTATTTATGACACAAATAACAAGTATTCTACACATAAACTACTTAATAAGAATAATATAAAAATACCCAAAACAGTAATTCCGAAAATTACTAAACAAAATTATATTAGGTCCAGTATCTAAATATGGTCACCTAATTAAATTTTAATGGGATAAATTTTTGTCTCCAAAATTTATTGACTAATCTACAAAAACAATAACGGTAAAAACTACTAAACTAGTAACTTCGTAAGCCGGCTCCGATACCACTCTTTTGATAGTTTATCAACTTCCTTCTTCATGGAAGTAAGTTGTTTCTTCAAATCCTTGTTAATTTTAGAAGCGTTGACATATTCATCATAAAGTTCATTGAAGGCTTCTTGAACATCATCAAAGGTGTAGGAATCGTTAGAAGTGGTACATACTGTTGGGAAACGAGACTTGGATAACGCAGCGGAAAACAAAAATTTATAGTCCAAAACTCGATTCCACCGAAGAACAACTTACGTAAATTACTAACTATAGTAAGAAATTTACCTTAACGGTGAAAACGGAGAATGGAGGAACGGTCGGGGATGGTTTTGAGGAGATGAACGTAGCGCCAAACGTATGAAGCCTCCAACGTATCCACACGAACTTGCTCCGGAGTCCAAGATTAAACTTGTACTAGCAAGTTTAATATAGGATAGTAAAAACTATAATAATACTACTTTGGGAGTAATAAATATATAGTAAAATATTTATCTTATAAATATTTCATTATAATATTTTGTGTATATTTCTAACACTTTAGAAAAATAACTTTGAACACAAAATATAATTTTCTTCTCTCTAAAATTGGGATGGCCGAAAATTTGAGATATGTTTTTCAAAATCAAGACCTCATTTTATAATAAAGTATATTTAGGAAATTGCTAGGAAATTAATGTTAAGCATAAGTCCATGTATATGTCTTAACACCATGTGTAAATGTTTAATATCATAGCTACAAAACAAAATAGAATCCCTACATCAAATAATAATCAAATATATTAATTTGACATTAAAAATACTTTATGTATAAAATCAAAATGGTCTCGGATTTTCTTCTTGAAATTTCGTACATCACATATTTGAAATATATCATATTTTATTTTTGACATCAATAATTATCATATAATTAAAATGATGAAAAATAAAATAATATATATATATATATACACACATTCGGCGCTACATATATATATATATATAATAAAATTTGTTTCGTCAAAATATAATTATCATATAATTAAAATGACACAAACAAAATGTAATTTTAAAATACATATGTATTTTCGAAATACATATATATATAAAATTATCACAACTATATATTTAATATTACTCCCACTAGTGTAGTATACTACTCCCTTACAAGTCCTAAGTGTGTGACCCTTTAGGTATCCATAACACTGGCAATGATATTAATAAAATTAATATCATAGATAATAAGCGGTATCTAGCAACACATTATTATCCCCAGATTATGAAAAAGACGTTCATCTCATCAATACCTTCTACGACACAAGACATTCTATAACTATTATCCTTCTGTCCTAAATGTCATGATTTAACACAAGGCATGTGATGTGTATCCTTGTATAGTTAAATCAGCTGTTACTGAATCTCAAGTAGACTGGCAGGGATCAGATATTTATCAGTCTCTAGATAGCGACATATCTGGGCATGGCCATGCACTTTCCCAAGTCCTACTATTCAGTGGGCCCATTGACATTATACTTCTATACAGTAGAAGGGACAGATCCAGTATCTGTTATTCACATCTCTAAATATGCTTAGCGGCATACCCAACGCATAACTGTACGTCTACCAGTATTTCAGATAGCATTAGTTATGAATCAAAGCATACGGCCCCACATATCAGAGAATGTAATAACTTCAAGTCTGAGGATAGTTATAGCAAGGTCGATTTGAGAATACTGATAAACACATTACTGTAGATCCATGCAGTATTCTCAAGATGGGTCAATCCAGTCACATATTATCAATATAATATGCACCTACGTATAGATTAAGATATCACAATACCTATAGTCTATGAGACGCAACTATTGTTGGAACACACTTTGCACGTTAAACTAAAGTCGTGTTCATTTCTGACAGGTTTTGATAATTGCCAAACCGCCGTGGATATGAAGAGTTTCGTTGAATAACTCAAGGCGTGAAGAATGGCTTGGAACAAGACCTAAAAGACTCAAGGACAAGATCAAGAATTGAAGACTTAGTCGAGTCGGTCTTTTGTGATCAAAACCGACAATTTATTCAAGTCTCGGTTCTCAAAAAGTCAAAACAATTTTTACAAACCATAAAAACATTTTTTGTGCATCAAAACAGACATTTTTTGATGACTTCTTTTATTATTAAAATCCCTGGTCCTTGCTCAGAACCAAAACCACCTAAGTCGGCATTCGGCTTTCGTCGTTCGGTTTTCGGCGTTCGGTTTTTTGGCGCCCGAACCAACTCCGTGGTTTTCAATATTTTAAACCCTGTTTTTATCTCTGAGCATATTTTAAAGGTTCCCGAATAATTATTTTGTAAAAACCATCTTTGTATCTTGGTCAATCGGTCTAACACGTGAAAAACGGTCAAAACCGTACGCACGTGATTTACGACCTTGAGGACTTGGTTTTTACCAAACAAGTCTTGTTTTCACTATTTTATACCATATACAATGTTTTTCAAACTTGGTTTTTACTTTTGGGAACGCTTCGTTTTTGGACCTCGGTTTTTCAAAACGGGTTTCAGCTGGTTAGACCTTAGCTGGGTGATAATCGATTATCACCTTAGTGACAATCGACTATCAGCCACTGCAGCTTTGAACTTCCAAGTTCTGAAGCACTAAATAATCGATTATCAGATTTACAATAATCGATTATCAGCCTTGCAGCCAAAACCCAGGATCTTCAGAGAGGACCAATAATCGATTATCTGGGTTACCGTTGTCCTCCAACGGATAGAATTTTAAATTTTTGGACAGGGAATCTTTGGATAATCGATTATCATGGTTTGACAATCGACTATCAGCCTGTGTCCCTGAAAAATTTGTCTTCATCCTGTTGGAAACTCTAGCAACGGGTTTATCCCATTTTGGGCTATAAAAGGGCACCCAAATCCTCTCTTTTAACACACAATTCTTCAACATTTCAATACTCCTTCATTGCATAATCATTCCTATTTTTCTTAGCTATTTGAGATCCAATTCTTGAAGAAATTGTCGTGTTCTTGAGCGTTTACTAGTTCACTCACATCTACTCTTTGTGAGAGTTTCATTCCTGAGTGTTTAAGTGTTTTCATACACTTTAAGGGAGTTTGTTCCCTTGTTTTAAACTCGAAGGAAGTTTCTTGTTCCTTCGTGAGAAGTCTTGGAGTGCGGTATCTCTGAGCAAAGGTGTTGAGGCTCGTGTGACTCGGGTTCTCAAGTTGTATCGGTTTGTTAAGCACCCTTAAGCTTAACGGAGTTAGTGTAGCTCGAGAGAGTCTCTCGGGGGGCTAGATTAGCCACACGTTGTGGTGAACCAGGATAAAATCCGGTGTGCTCTTTCTTTACGCTCTTTACTTTAACGCTCTCGTTTTAATTTCCTGCGATTTTTTTTAAACGCTATTCACCCCCCCTCTAGCGTTGGGCCTTTATTCTAACAATTGGTATCGGAGCCTTACTCTCTGTAAGACTTAACCGTTTGAGAGAAACGATCAATGGCTTCTACTCAAAGTTCATACGCAGGTTTAGGTGAAGGGCAATCCACCACAAGGCCTCCGTTGTTTGACGGAACGAACTACACCTATTGGAAGGAGCGGATGAGGATTTACATCCAATCCACCAATTTTCTCCTTTGGAGAATTATCAAGAATGGTGAAGACGTGCCAATGAAGAAGGTCGGGGAAACCAACGTTCCTAAGACCGAGAACGAGTATGATGCACAAGACATCAAGAAAGTGGAAAACAATGCCAAGGCCATCAATATCATCTATTGTGCCGTAAACCCGGATGACTACCGGAAGATATCTTGTTGCACCACCGCGAAGGAAATGTGGGATAAACTAGAAATCACATACGAAGGTACGGATCAAGTCCGAGAAGCTAAAATTGATTTTCTAACCCATGAATATGAATTGTTTCGTATGAAGGAGAATGAGAAAATCGATGAGATGTTTGAACGATTCTCCAAAATCGTCAATGATCTCCATGCTCTCAAGAAGACGTACACGGACAAGGAGCTTGTGAGAAAAATCCTGCGAAGTCTCACACCGGAGTGGCGGTCCAAAGCCGATGTCATCCAAGAGTCCATTGGTGTCACCAACGTCACCATTGACGGGCTTAGAGGTAACCTCAAAACCTATGAGTCTACCATTTTATTCCCCTCTTTAGGTGAACAAAAGAAGAAGGGAATTGCACTCAAGGCTTCCTCAAGCCAAGAACCCGCCATGGAGGAATCAAGCGATGAAGACAACGAGTTCGGGCTAGTCATCAAGAAATTCCACAAGTTCATGCGCAAGGAGTATGAACGAAAGGGTAAAAAGCATGGAGGACCACCCAAGTGCTATGGATGTGGAGAAGTTGGGCATATCAAGCCAAAATGCCCAAATGCCAAAAACAAGGAGAAGAAACCGTTCAAGAAGCACCGAGCTTACATCTCGTGGGGAGGTGATTCCGGCGACGAATCATCGGAAGGTGAAGAAAATGAAAGCGCCAACCTTTGCCTCATGGCACACGAGGAACCACCGGAAGAGGTATGTACCACTTCTAAAGATTCTCATACTTTAGATGATGTACAAGAAGCTTTTAATGAACTCTATGATGAATATGTCAATGCTTCTAAAATTAACAAGGATTTAAAGAAACAACTCACTTCCATGGAGAAGGAGGTTGATAAATTATCAAAAGATAATGAAAAACTTAAAGAAGAAAATAAGTTTTTCGGAAAAAGAAGCGCCGACAAACCGGAGAGTTCAAAATGTAGTTCTTGCACATCACTTAAAGAACAAGTTGCAAAACTTGAAGGAACCTTAAAGAAGTTTGGTGTTTCTCATAAAAATCTCAATGATGTTCTTGATAATTTGCAACTTACTAAACATGGCCTAGGTTTTGAAAGTGGAACTAATAATAAAGAAAAAGTTGAGCAACCACCTAAACAACCTAAGGCTCAACCTAGGAAAACTAAAATGAACAATAATAGACAACCTACATCAACTAGGAACACTAGACCACCTAGAAAGAACATTAGGATAAATAGTAGCCAAGTTAGAGAACCTAGAAACCATTTTCCAAATATGCATAAACAAAATTTTTCTCAAACTAGGGTCAATCAATATAGAAAACCTAGTAACTATTATCAACCTAGGAGAATGCATAATCCAAATGTTATTTGTCATTATTGCAATAGGGTAGGACATATAGCCCCGGTTTGCTTCACTAGGCATAGGCATTACACTCAAAACCAATCACACTACCAACATGCACCTAACGCCCAAGGACCCAAAAGGAATTGGGTACCTAAATCTTTTTAAATTAATTTGTAGGTGTGCTTGAAGGCATCAAGTGTACTTTGGTACCTTGATAGCGGATGCTCCAAGCACATGACCGGAGATGCATCCAAGTTTTTGCAAATCAAACCAACTAAAGGAGGAAACGTTGTCTTTGGCGATAATAGCAAAGGCAAGATAATCGGAATTGGTTCGGTTGGTAAAAACGAAACCTCTTCCATTGATAATGTTTTGTTGGTTAAGGGTCTTAAACACAATCTCTTGAGCATAAGTCAATTGTGTGACAAGGGAAACGTGTGACCTTCGATTCTAAATCATGTACGGTTGAACGTCTTAGTGACAATAAGACGATTCTTCGTGGTGATAGAATTGATAATATTTAAATGGTTAACTTAGATGAATCTCCCTCCGACTTTTCCAAATGTCTCATGAGTAAGGAGGACGATATGTGGCTATGGCATCGTAGAGTAGCTCATGTCAACATGAACCTTTTGAATAAATTGGTTTCACAAGACTTAGTAGTTGGTCTTCCGAAACTCAAGTTTGAGAAGGACACCATTTGTGATTCATGTCAAAAGGGCAAACAAGTAAGGGCCTCTTTTAAATCGAAAAATGTTGTGTCTACAACAAGGCCCCTACAACTTTTGCACATGGATCTCTTTGGACCATCAAGAACAAAAAGTTTTGGGGGAAACTATTTCGCCTTTGTGATCGTTGATGACTACTCTCGATTCACATGGACATTATTTCTAACTCATAAAAGTGAGGAATTTCATGTTTTCAAAACTTTTCTCAAAAAGGTTCAAAATGAAAAAGGCTTAACCACCGTAGCCATACGAAGCGATCATGGTGGAGAGTTCGAACGAGATCTCTTTACCGAGTTTTGTGACGAACTAGGCATCGAGCATAACTTCTCCGCTCCACGTACACCACAACAAAATGGAGTGGTGGAACGTAAAAATCGTTGTCTCGAGGAGATGGCTAGAACTATGCTTGATGAGGCAAAAATTCCTAAGTATTTTTGGGCGGATGCCGTGAGTACTGCGAGCTACGTATTAAACCGAGCCGTCATTAGACCGATACTCATGAAAACCCCATATGAATTATACAAAGGAAGAAAGCCAAACCTCTCCCATCTTCGAGTCTTTGGTTGCAAATGCTTTGTTCACAATAACGGAAAAGATAATTTGGGTAAATTTGATGCAAAGTCGGATGAAGGAATTTTTCTTGGTTATTCATTGCGTAGTAAGGCTTATAGAGTCTTCAACAAACGCACCTTAACCATTGAGGAATCTCCTCATGTTGTCTTTGCCGAAAATGATGCTCGCTCGGTGAGAAAGGTCTCTTGTGATGATCTTGTAGATTCATTGGAGAACGTACATCTGAACGACAATGACGAAGGAGAAAACTCAAAGGAAAGCCAAGATGTAGAAGGAGAGCCACCCGAAAACGAGGAACAACCTCAAGAGGAGGAAACGCCAATGCCAAGGGCATGGAGGACTTTAAAGAACCATCCTCTTGACAAGGTAATCGGTGACATCAACCGAAAGGTAAGTACTCGTAGCTCTCTTAGGGACACCGTAGGTCACATGGCTTTTGTTTCTCAAATTGAACCTACAACCATTTCAGAAGCAATTGATGATGAACATTGGACCTTGGCAATGCAAGAGGAGCTTAACCAATTCAAACGAAATGACGTTTGGGAATTGGTGCCAAGACCCGATGATCACACCATAATTGGTACGAAATGGGTGTTCCGTAACAAACTCGACGAAAATGGAATAATCACTAGAAACAAAGCTAGGCTCGTAGCTAAAGGCTACAATCAAGAAGAAGGCATTGATTTTGAAGAAACTTATGCACCGGTAGCACGTTTAGAAGCTATTCGCTTATTACTCGCTTTTGCTTCATCTATGGATTTTAAACTATACCAAATGGATGTTAAGAGTGCCTTCCTCAATGGATTTATTCAAGAGGAAGTGTATGTTGATCAACCCCCGGGCTTTGAAGATTTTGAGCACCCGGAGTATGTCTATAAACTAAAGAAAGCACTCTACGGTCTTAAACAAGCACCTCGTGCTTGGTATGAACGTTTGAGTAAATTTCTTTTGGACAACGGGTTCAAAAGGGGGAAGGTCGACACTACACTTTTTATCAAGAGTAAAAACGATAACATCCTCTTGGTGCAAGTTTACGTAGATGACATTATATTCGGTGCTACTAACAAATCTTTGTGCAAGGAATTTTCAAACCTAATGACAAATGAATTTGAGATGTCCATGATGGGGGAACTAAATTTCTTCTTGGGCTTACAAGTCAAACAAATGAGGGAAGGAACCTTCATTTGTCAATCAAAGTATTGCAAGGAGCTCCTAAAGAGATTTGAAATGGATGGTTCCAAAGCAATGGCTACACCAATGAGCACCTCCGAGCATTTGGAAAAAGATGAAAAGGGTAAGGAAGTAGACGTAAAGAAGTATCGAGGTATGATCGGATCCCTTCTTTATCTCACCGCTAGTAGACCTGATATCATGTTTAGAGTTTGTTTATGCGCAAGGTATCAATCTTGTCCAAAAGAATCGCATTTAACGGCGGTGAAACGGATAATGAAGTATCTTGTTGGCACAATGAACGTTGGACTATGGTACCCCAAGGGGTCTCCGTGTCATCTTTTTGGCTATTCCGACTCGGACTTTGCCGGTTGTAGATTAGACCGTAAGAGTACGAGTGGGACTTGTCACTTGCTTGGTAGTTCTTTAGTCTCATGGTTTAGCAAGAAGCAAGTCAGTGTTGCGTTATCCACAACCGAAGCGGAATATGTTGCCGCCGGTAGTTGTTGTGCTCAAATCCTTTGGATGAAGCAACAACTTGTGGATTATGGCCTTAGTATCGATCACGTCCCTCTTCGATGTGATAATACTAGTGCTATAAGCTTGACGAAGAATCCGGTTCTTCACTCAAGGACGAAACATATTGACATTAGGCATCATTTCATTAGAGATCATGTTCTCAAAGGTGATGTCGAAATTGAGTTCGTTGAAACACACAACCAATTAGCCGACATTTTCACAAAACCTTTAGAGAAAGAGTCGTTCTTCCGCATTCGTAGTGAACTCGGAATCCTTGACTCCACGATGATCTAAATTGTGCATTAGTTATTATTCTTTTTGATCCCTACTAACTTGAACGTCG
Organism: Cuscuta australis; assembly: GCA_003260385.1. NCBI lineage: Eukaryota > Viridiplantae > Streptophyta > Magnoliopsida > Solanales > Convolvulaceae > Cuscuta > Cuscuta australis. Next base: position 290,325 of record NQVE01000201.1, read on the forward strand.
GAGACGTTTTTAATTCTTTTTTGCAGGGCTCTTTTTTTTATTTTTAAGGTGTCAAAGGCAGGGGGAACATGTAAATCGATTTTTGCTTCAGACCTGGTGTAAATCGATTTACAGGCTTGTGATAATCGACTATCACAGCCTGCAGAAGTTTAGAGCACGGAAGCTGAAGGAGTAAATAATCGATTATCAATATTAAGATAATCGATTATCTGAGCCAGCATAAGTTTAAGGCAACTCAGGCGCAAACTCCAACAATCGATTTTCCAAGTCATGATAATCGATTATATGGAGCTGCAGAACTTTATTTAAAGTTAGGCGCAGGACAATCGATTTACCAAAACATGACAATCGATTATTGAAGCCTGCAGTTTCCTTGTCGGAGAATCTGAAGCCTTAGATAATCGATTTACAGGGAGTGTAAATCGATTATCAACGGTGATTTTTTTTCAAAAATCTGACCGTTGCAGAGACGTTGGAGAGCAATTAATGCCTATTTGACCACCTCTACGAATCTCCAAAGCTTCTACTCTATAAATTGGTGATCTCTATTCATTTTATACTCACTCAAATCATATTTTCTCCATATATTCATCATAATCCATCATTCTTGCTCCTATTCTTCATTTTCTTTCAAAATTTCTGCAAATTTCTCCTTTTTTGTGTTGCTCTCCCTCTCTCTCTTTGTTGAAATGGCAGGAGGTCAAAGAAAAAGATCCCGCACCGGCAAGAACGTGGCTTCTTCCTCGGCTCCTCCACCATCAACGCACAAATACCTTGACGGGTTGTTTCTTTGGTTCAACGACCGCGAAGAGGCTACAAGGTTCTCGGAGAAGTTTGAGCATCGGGAAATTCTCCCTCCCCGATTCTCCACAGCCCGCTTCATTCATGACTCCATTCCACGTGAGGCACGGGTTATCCTTGAATGTGGAAACTTCCTCGATCTCCTCTACATCAAGAAGGTCAATTATCAACATTTTCTTGTTCGAGCTTTCTATTCGAACTTGAAAAAGGATGAGGACGGATCGTTGATTTCAAACGTCAATGGGGTAGACATTTATTTGAATGAGGAAAACATTCAAATCCTCACCGGGCTTCGACGGGACGGACAGGATCTCGGGCTCTACATCGGAGAAGAAGGAGCGCGGTTCAATGAGACCGCTCTCTTGGAGGAAGTGGGCATCCATCATTTCGTACCCACTCCCCAACAGCGGCGCCCTACGATTTCTTCCATGAGTCCCGTGTATCGTTTCATCTTCTATGTGTTGACACGGATCCTCAAGCCCAGGAAGTTCAACCACACCAATCTCTCCCAAGAAGACACGAAGAAGATCCATGCGATGATTCACAACGCCAATCTCAATTGGTGTAAATTTGTGATGACTCACATGTTCACGGCCACCTCCGACAATCGGCCGCTCCCCATGCCCTCCTTGTCATGGCAATTCTTGAAGAATACAACATCAAAACCGATGTTGGGCCAAAGGTAAAGGGGACAAAGCACTGGGAGATTGATGAGTCTTCTTTCCACTCGGGCACCGACGAGACTCCGTTTCGACAGCCTCGTCCACGCCGCCAACCGAGAGCCACTACCTCAGCTGCCACCACATCGACCAATCCTTCTCTCGCCGAGCAAATGGCAGCCTTAACCGCCACTCTCTCTCGGATTGACACCAACGTCTCCAAAACGGCGCACAACGTCAATACCTTGAGCCGTGAACTTCACGGGTATTTTGACTTTGTCAATTACCCGTACGCTCAAATGGTCCCTTACGTTTCTCTACCGAATTTCGGAGGTGAACAAAGTGGGACTCAAAACGTTGGAAGAGAAGACGAGGTGGACGATGGTGATGATGATGATGATGATGATGGTGATGATGATGATGATGATGATGATGATGATGACGATGATGATGATAATGATGATGATGATGATGATGATGATGATGATGGCGATGAAGAAGAAGAAGAAGAAGACATTGACGAAGAACAACTTCTCAATGATCTTTCCCCGGATTTCTAGAGCTCTAACTCTACTTTCTTCTCTTCCTTATTTTATAATTTTTAATGCTTTCGCTATGTACTCCGCCTTTTCTCTTAATTAATTAATAAAAATCTTTATGATTTTTGTTGTTAACAATCTTTTTGTTAATGTCAAAAGGGGGAAGATAAGGGCTATGCATATTTTCAGGGGGAATTTTATTAAGGGGGAATTTTGTTTCAAAAAGATCAAAACCCTATGCATATCCCCGTCTTGTTTTCCATTATCAAAAAGGGGGAAATTGTTGGAACACACTTTGCACGTTAAACTAAAGTCGTGTTCATTTCTGACAGGTTTTGATAATTGCCAAACCGCCGTGGATATGAAGAGTTTCGTTGAATAACTCAAGGCGTGAAGAATGGCTTGGAACAAGACCTAAAAGACTCAAGGACAAGATCAAGAATTGAAGACTTAGTCGAGTCGGTCTTTTGTGATCAAAACCGACAATTTATTCAAGTCTCGGTTCTCAAAAAGTCAAAACAATTTTTACAAACCATAAAAACATTTTTTGTGCATCAAAACAGACATTTTTTGATGACTTCTTTTATTATTAAAATCCCTGGTCCTTGCTCAGAACCAAAACCACCTAAGTCGGCATTCGGCTTTCGTCGTTCGGTTTTCGGCGTTCAGTTTTTTGGCGCCCGAACCAACTCCGTGGTTTTCAATATTTTAAACCCTGTTTTTATCTCTGAGCATATTTTAAAGGTTCCCGAATAATTATTTTGTAAAAACCATCTTTGAATCTTGGTCAATCGGTCTAACACGTGAAAAACGGTCAAAACCGTACGCACGTGATTTACGACCTTGAGGACTTGGTTTTTACCAAACAAGTCTTGTTTTCACTATTTTATACCATATACAATGTTTTTCAAACTTGGTTTTTACTTTTGGGAACGCTTCATTTTTGGACCTCGGTTTTTCAAAACGGGTTTCAGCTGGCTAGACTTTAGCTGGGTGATAATCGATTATCACCTTAGTGACAATCGACTATCAGCCACTGCAGCTTTGAACTTCCAAGTTCTGAAGCACTAAATAATCGATTATCAGATTTGCAATAATCGATTATCAGCCTTGCAGCCAAAACCCAGGATCTTCAGAGAGGACCAATAATCGATTATCACTTGTTGATAATCGATTATCTGGGTTACCGTTGTCCTCCAACGGATAGAATTTTAAATTTTTGGACAGGGAATCTTTGGATAATCGATTATCATGGTTTGACAATCGACTATCAGCCTGTGTCCCTGAAAAATTTGTCTTCATCCTGTTGGAAACTCTAGCAACGGGTTTATCCCATTTTGGGCTATAAAAGGGAACCCAAATCCTCTCTTTTAACACACAATTCTTCAACATTTCAATACTCCTTCATTGCATAATCATTCCTATTTTTCTTAGCTATTTGAGAGCCAATTCTTGAAGAAATTGTTGTGTTCTTGAGCGTTTACTAGTTCACTCACATCTACTCTTTGTGAGAGTTTCATTCCTGAGTGTTTAAGTGTTTTCATACACTTTAAGGGAGTTTGTTCCCTTGTTGTAAACTCGAAGGAAGTTTCTTGTTCCTTCGTGAGAAGTCTTGGAATGCGGTATCTCCGAGCAAAGGTGTTGAGGCTCGTGTGACTCGGGTTCTCAAGTTGTATCGGTTTGTTAAGCACCCTTAAGCTTAACGGAGTTAGTGTAGCTCGAGAGAGTCTGTCGGGGGGCAGGATTAGCCACACGTTGTGGTGAACCAGGATAAAATCCGGTGTGCTCCTTCTTTACGCTCTTTACTTTAACGCTTTCGTTTTAATTTCCTGCGATTTTGTTTTAAACGCTATTCACCCCCCCTCTAGCATTGGGCCTTTATTCTAACAACTATCTCATCTCGTACGTACTAGTCTTGATACGTTATGACGTCCGTATTATCATAAAGTGCGACTAGGGATATTCTAGACACAGCCTTCGTCAAGAAGTAACAGTCTCATAATCAGAACATCGTAGTCCTCATCTATGTTACTGAAGCGCTATCGTTTATGGACTGAAGCTATGTTATGTTACACGAGATATAAAACATACTTCAAGGCCTTTCATTCATGATAAAGTGTACAGTTACATAGGTATTTGATTGCCGCTAGGGCACCTAAATACAACACATACCTCTTCCGGTGGTTCCTCGTGTGCCATGAGGCAAAGGTTGGCAGTTTCGTTTTCTTCGCCTTCCGATGATTCGTCGCCGGAATCACCTCCCCACGAGATGTAAGCTCGGTGCTTCTTGAACGGTTTCTTCTCATTCTTGGTATTTGGGCATTTTGGTTTTATATGCCCAACTTCTCCACACCCATAGCATTTGGGTGGTTCTCCTTGCTTCTTTCCTTTTCGTTCAAACTCCTTGCGCATGAACTTATGAAATTTCTTAAAAACGACCCCGAACTCGTCTTTGTCACTCGAGTCCTCCACATCACGTTCTTGACTTGTGGACGCCTTGAGTGCAATCCCATTCTTCTTTTGTTCACCTAAAGAGGGGTAAAGAATGGTAGACTCATAGGTTTTGAGGTTACCTCTAAACCCGTCAATGGTACACTGGTGATGCCGATAGATTCTTGGATAGCATCGGCTTTGGAGCGCCATTCCTGTGTGAGACTCCGCAGGATTTTTCTTACAAGCTCCTTGTCCGTGTATGTCTTCTTGAGAGCATGAAGATCGTTTACGATTTTTGAAAATCATTCAAACATATCGTCGATTTTCTCGTTCTCCTTCATATGAAATAGTTCATACTCATGGGTTAGAAAATCTATCTTAGCTTCTCGGACTTGATCCATACCTTCATATGTGACTTCTAGCTTGTGCCACATTTCCTTGGCGGTGGAACAACAAGAGATCTTCCGGTAGTCATCCGGGTTTACTGCACAATAAAGAATGTTGATAGCCTTGGCGTTGTTCTCTATTTTCTAGATATCTTGCGCATCGTATTCGTCTTCGGTTTTGGGAACGGTGGTTTCCCCAACATTCTTCATGGGCACTTCTTCCCCATTCTTGATAATTCTCCATAGGAGAAAGTTGTTGGATTGGATGAAAATTCTCATTCGTTGCTTCCAATATGTGTAATTCGTTCCATCAAATAATGGAGGCCTCGTGGTGGATTGCCCGTCTCCTAAACCTGCGTATAAGTTTTGAGTAGAAGCCATTGATCGTTTCTCTCAAACGGTTAAGTCTTTCAGAGAGTAAGCCTCTGATACCAATTGTTAGAATAAAGGCCCAACGTTAGAGGGGGGTGAATAGCGTTTAAAACAAAATCGCAGGAATTTAAAAACGAGAGCGTTAAAGTAAAGAGTGTAAGGAAGGAGCACACCGAATTTTATCCTGGTTCACCACAACGTGTGGCTAATCCAGCCCCCCGAGAGACTCTCTCGAGCTACGCTAACTCCGTTAAGCTTAAGGGTGCTTAACAAACCGATACAACTTGAGAACCCGAGTCACACGAGCCTCAAACACCTTTGCTCGGAGATACCGCACTCCAAGACTTCTCACGAAGGAACAAGGAACTTCCTTCGAGTTTACAACAAGGGAACAAACTCCCTTAAAGTGTATGAAAACACTTAAACACTCAGCAATAAAACTCTCACAAAGAGTAGATATGAGTGAACTAGTAAACGCTCAAGAACACGATAATTTCTTCAAGAATTGGCTCTCAAATAGCTAAGAAAATTAGGAATGATTATGCAATGAAAGTGTACTGAAATGTTGAAGAATTGTGTGTAAAATGAGAGGATATGGGTGCCATTTTATAGCCCAAAATGGGATAAACCCGTTGCTAGAGTTTCCAACTGGATGAAGACAAATTTTTCAAGGACACAGGCTGATAGTCGATTATCCAAGATTGATAATCGATTATCAAAAGATTCCTTGTCCAAAAATTTAAAATTCTATCCGTTGGAGGACAACGGTAACCCAGATAATCGATTGTCAACAAGTGATAATCGATTATTGGTTCTCTCAGAAGATTCTGGGTTTTGGCTGCAAAGACTGATAATCGATTATTGCATAAGTGATAATCGATTATTGCGTGCTTCAGAACTTTGGAAGTTCAAAGCTACAGGGGCTGATAGTCGATTGTCACTAAGGTGATAATCGATTATCACCCAACTAAAGTCTAGCCAGCTGAAACCCGTTTTGAAAAAACCGAGGTCCAAAAACGAAGTGTTCCCAAAAGTAAAAACCAGGTTTGAAAAATATTGTATATGGTATAAAATAGTGAAAACAAGACTTGTTTGGTAAAAACCAAGTCTCCAAGGTCGTACAATACGTGCGTACAGTTTTGACCGTTTTTCACGTACGTTAGACCGATTGACCAAGATACAAAAGTGGTTTTTATAAAATAATTATTTGGCAACATTTTAAAAATTCTCAGAGGTAAAAAAAGGGTTTAAAATATTGAAAACCAAACGTCGAAAGCCTAACGCCGAAAGCCAACCGCCGAAAGCCAAACCCCGACTTAGGTGGTTTCGGTTCCGAGCAAGGACCAGGGATTTTAACAATAAAAGAAATCATCAAAAATGTTTGTTTTGATGCACAATTTTTATTTTATGATTGTAAAAATTGTTTTGACCTTTTGAGAACCGAGACTTGAATTTATTGTCGGTTTTGATCACAAAAGACCGACTCGACTAAGTCTTCAATTCTTTATCTTGTCCTTGAGTCTTTTAGGTCTTGTTCCAAGCCATTTTTCACGCCTTGAGTTATTCAACAAAACTCTTTATATCCACGGCGGTTTGGCAATTATCAAAACCTGTTAGAAATGAACACGACTTTAGTTTATCGTACAAAGTGTGTTCCAACAGTTTTCTGTGCAACATGGTACCGAGGTACCGCCACTCACGGTACACCCTACCGTATGCACGGTACCATGTTACCGTGAGGACGGTACCGGCTACCGTGACTGTTGGGTTACTCTTCCTGATTTGTGAATTTGATTTTAATTAATCCTAATCGCCTCTCAACTGCTAATTAACCTCTTCCACTATAAATACAAGCCTAATCCTTCATATTTCTTTAGAAAACAAAGCTCCAAATTTTCTCCTTTAATTGTAACGCCCCGAAACATACCCTAGAATTATTATTACATAATTATTCGATTAAACAAATTTGTTTTGATTATTATTGGGCTTTGGGCTGATATGAAATATTTTTTTATATCCAATATCAAAATCTGGATAAGTCTAACTGAGATAAATCCAATATGTGGACTATTTGTGTGGTCTTGATTGGGAACCTAAGTACAGACCCAAATCAAGAATAAATTAATTAATTAATTATGATGTGAACTTTGTAATGATTTATTGAAATAAATCATGAGAATAATTGATATGAATTAAATGAGAGAAGCTTTTATGAGAAAGGTCAATTAAACCAATTTTGACTCTGTTAAAGTCAAACACCCAAAAATATGATGTCGGAAAAAGTATTACAAATAAATATAAAAATTATATCGTTAGATAGAGTTTAACTGCCCGATCGCAACGGTGCAAACGGAATTCAATTCGGAGAAAGTTGGACCAAAAAGTGTACCCCGACTGGAACCAAAATTGGTCCCAATCAGGGACACTGTGCGAACGGCGCCTCCTTCCCCACTACGCCGATCGCAGAGTCATAGTTGTTTTCTTCTTCTCTCCTTCTCATTATATAAGAAAACCCAACCTTCTCATTTCTTCACCATTCTTCTTCATTCTTCTTCCATTGTGTTCTTGAGAGTGTAAGGAATATTGTGGTGCTGCCAATTTGGTGTGAGGTCGCCGGAGTTGAGAGTAATCATCGCCGGAAGTTTCGCCGGAAAATATCCAAAACCTTCGTTAAGCTTCGAGGTAAGACCCTAGATATATCTAAGGACTAGAATGTTCATATAGGTCGTTTCTACGTTCATAAATGGTCATTTGGTTGAGTTTTGTGTTTGACATACTTGAAGAACTAAGAATCATAAACCATGAAATTGATGTTAAAATTATGAATTAATGATGCTAAAATGATCCATGAACCTTGGAGAACATTTTTATATACTTTAATTGAAGTTTGGTGAGTAAAAGTGACATTTCCGCAAGTTGGCTCGAGGTAGAAGACGATGGATAATCGATTATCAACTTGAAAATCGATTATTCATCGTTCTGCTGATTTTTGTAACAAAGCTGAGCAACAGTCGATTATCAGAATATGATAATCGATTGTCAGCCCTCTCTGAAGTTTGATAATCGATTATCAGAGTGTGATAATCGATTATCAGCCCATTCTGAACATCAGACAGTAGATTATCAGAAGTGACAGTAGACTGTCTCCCTACACTATTGAAGAAAATGAAGCTAATAGCTAATAACTGAATTTCCTGTCATATGTTAATCAATTTTTATTTAGAAAACATGATTTTTGAGTTATGGAATCCTATATTTTGATACCAAACCATTATGATTAATAAAAGGATGATTTCTTGGAATAAAGATGGTGTTTTAACAACTAAAAGGGATCTTATGTGATGCATGACGGTAAGCTAGGGTGTTAACACTCGATGCTAGGCCGCTGATTGTTATTAGATTGTTCATTTGATGAATATTATGGATTATTAAATGATTGTTGAACTAAGAATATGAATTAATGAATACTGTTGTTAAGGATATCTAGAAGAACTCTAAGATATACCTCCTTGACCAATTCATATTTCGGGGTTAAAACGTACGTACGGGATCCAGACCGGATATCACCCACCCGACAAATCATTGTTCGGTTGGTACGTAATCCACATGACTCATAGGGTGGATTATCGAATCTTGTGTTCTGCATTAAACTATTTATAGTTTAAGGGCCTGGTTAGAAATGTTGCCTTAGACTAGGAATAGCTAAGAGCTTGTTATAAAATGATTTGGCCTTAGATTAAGAATAATTTAAGAGCATGGTTGAGATATTGAATATCAAATGACTTGGAATAAAATATTGAGAATATCATGAATGTTTGAATCATATATTGTGTGCATGATATCAAATGGTTGATTATGAATTGAGATTCAATTTATTTGGATGTTTGACGCTTTAGATATGCTTACTCAGCTTCATCGCTGAGCGTGTAGTATGTTTTATTTGCTACACGCAGGTAGACAGAATGAGTGAATGGCATGTTCTTGGCAGCGGAAGGGGCGAGACAGTCGTGGTGGATTTATTGAGAAAATAAATTATTATGTTATTATGAATCATGTTTAAAAATCGCTTCCGCATTAAACACTCCGTATTTACTACAATTATGTTTGGAATTTCATTTATGATGAATAAAGTTAGTTGAAATGTTTTAAATTATACGATTACCAAGTTAATACTTTAGTTCGGAAGGGGTTGTAAACCTGGACGGATTAGGGTGTTACATTAATATTCTAAGGGTGTTCATTCATTTATTAATTATTTTCAATATTTTGGCTTTTTCAAGAGTCTTAAATTCATGATTTTTATACACACACTTTGAGCTTGTGTTTCTAGTTACATACTCTCATATTCATAAGTTTGTATTGTATTTTTGAGAGAGTATAATTTCCTTATACACCAGCTGAGTTTTGTTCTTCATTTTTATATTATAGCCATTGTGTAGAATCCTCTTTTGTGTTCTTTAAACACACCTTCTTACGGTCAAGAATAGCCGTTAAATTCAAGGATAGCCTTGGAAATCCTGGGGGGAACGGTAGAAGATAGCCGTTGTAAAATCTCGGAGTGAATCCTATTGGCAAGGGTTGTTTACCAAACTAGTGCGGTGCTTTGACGGAGTTCAAGAGACCGAGACTTAGTGGATTCAGAAATCCTTGAGGAGGAGCCTCGAGGTACTGGAGTAGGGAGTTCCCGAAGCAGTATAAAATTGGTGTGCATTTTATTTACGCTTTTATCTCTACGTTTTATATATTGCTTCCGCATTTGTGATTCATTATATTATATCTTGCCTATAGACTTTTGTTGTTGTTGATTTAATCTTTTGTTCTTCTCCTACCTAATTCATATTTATTATCATTTTGGTAGAGAAACAACATCAATCTTTTATTTATTTGAAAAAGGTGTGGATAGCCTTTAAATCCTCATTGTAAAGTGAAGATAGCCTTAAAATCTTCAGTTGTAAACGGTTGAGATAGCCGTAGTAAAATCTCATTTGCTTATTGGAAAGGGTTGTTTGCCAAACCTCGTTTGAGTCTTCTTAGTGAAGCCAAACAAGTTAGTGGAGGTCAAATCCCTGAGAATGAGCCTCAAGGTACTGGAGTAGGGAGTTCCCGAACTAGTATAAAATCGTTTGTGTCGTATTTTTATTTCTTATGCTTTTCTTGCTTCTTTTCCGCTATTACTTTGCGCATAAGTTTTTGTTTCTTACGAAAAACTTTTAAACACCCTAATTCACTCCCCTCTTAGGGTGTAACTAACTTTCAATTGGTATCGGAGCAGGAAGTTTAATCCTTTCACACTTATCTTTTAATTCTTCTTACGACACATGGATTCATGAACTCCCAAAGCATTACCAAGCCACCATTCTTCAATGGGGATAACTATGGCTATTGGAAAATGCGAATGAAGAATTTCATTCAATCACTTCTCATGGTCCGTTTGTTCCTATGACAACTGTAGGTGAACATCAAGTGCCTACGCCAATGGACAAGCTCACAACCGATGACAAGAAAAAACTCTCCTTGAATGCCAAAGCATTAAACGTGTTGTTTTGTGCATTGGGTCAAGATGAGTTTGCTAGGGTGAGCTCTTGCAAATCCGCAAAGGAAGCATGGAAGTTCCCAGAAGCCACCCATGAAGGAGATAAAGACACCAAAGCTACCAAGATAGCTTTAGGAACATCCGAGTATGAAAACATCAAGATGAAGGCCGGAGAATCCGTTCAAGATATGAACAAATGATTCAACCTCATTGTCAACAATTTGAGTAAGCTAAATAAAGTTTATCCTACTAGTGAGATTAACACCAAGATTATATTCTCTCTTCCTAGAGAATGGCATAGTCTTGTTGTAAATTTGTTGCCCAAATGTGCGGATGTTGAAACCTCCACCATTTGGAGAAGCCTATACTCTCACGAGCTTCTCTTAAAGAAAATGAAGGAAGAAGAACAGGTTCCTATGATCAAGAAGACCATGGCGCTCAAAATCGATAACCACTCGGAGAGCGAAGGAGAAAGTAATGAGGAACTTGCCATGTTCAAGAGATACAAAAAGTTTATGAAATGGAACAAGGGTGAATCCTCAACGAGATTTCCACCAAAGAAAGGTAAATCTAATCAAATAACTTGTTATGAATGTGGAAATGTAGGACACATCAAACCAGAGTGCCCAAAGCTCAAAAAGAAGGAAGAGCTTAAAAAGGGGAAGAAGAAGGCATTGAAGGTCACTTGGGATGATTTAAACTCGGACGAAAGTGATAGTGACCATAGCCAAGAAGAAAACGCGAATGCTTGCTTCATGGCTTCAAACGATGAGGAAGAGGTTAGTTCCCAAAACTCATTTACTTCTTTTGAAAGTCAAATTACTTTTGATGAGTTAAGGCAAGTGTTTGATGAATGCAAAGAGGACCTTTTTCGAACCATTAGGGAGAAAAAGGAACTCAAAGTGGCCCTTGAATCTTCTCGGGATGAAAACAAAAATTTAAAACTTAATCTTGAGAAGCTTCAAAACCAAAATGATGAATTTCAAAAGAAAAGGACAAGGCCAAGCGAGGGGCTTTGGAAATGTTTTATGATAGCTATAGCTCAATGAAGATGTGGGATGACCAACCAAAACTAACAAAAGAAGGCATTGGTTATGGTCAATCCACAAACTTGATGAGCATGGCTAAAAACCATTTTAATACCTCTAAAACTAACCCATCAAACCAAGCCTCAACTTCTAAATCAGAAGTAAAGGCTTGCCACTATTGCATGCAAGCTAACCATATTGTGACAAAGTGTCCAAACAAATGGTTAATTGAAAATCGTAAATTAAAATGGGTCAAGAAGGGTTCTAACTAGTCGGAATCCAAGAATATTGGATATCAAAAGAAACCCTTTTTGCAGGAAAATAAAAGAAATGATGGTGGATATTATATCTTTTATTATGATGAAAAACGAAAAGTTCATATACCACTTCCGGAACCAACCAAGACGAAACCCGTATATCGACATAGGGTATTCATCGATTGGAACCCCAAACCTAAGTCAAAAGCAAATTCCTCTTTGACTAGGTTAAAAACACCACTTGGGTTGTGGATAGCGGATGCTCAAGACACATGACCGGAACAAGAGGATGGTTCACACACCTCAAGGAGAAAAGTCATGGACACGTGACCCTTGGAGACAAATCCCGGAAGATAGTCATCGGTAAAGGTACGATAGGTATTTCATGTGATTTTTCAATAAATGATGTTTATCTTGTTGATGGCCTAAAATTCAATTTAATTAGCATAAGCCAACTTTGTGACAATGGTCACAAAATTGAGTTTAATGCAAATTCCTACGTTTTATATGGCCAAAATAAAGATGAAATCATTTTTGAGGCTAAAAGAAATGGAAACTTATACAAGTTCAATTCCAATGACTTGAGCAACTCAAAAATCACTTGTATTGGTACTTCGCTTGAATTTTCAACATTATGGCATCATGCTAGTTATGATCTTTTGAGAAAACTTTACTCAAAAGAACTTGTTGTTGGGCTACCAAAAATGAGCATACCTACTTCTCGTTTTTGTGATGCATGCTCCCTTGGCAAACAACATAAAGTATCATTTAAACCCATAAAAATGGTTTTAACGTCAAGGCCACTTGAACTCTTACATATGGATTTATCTGGGCCCGTAGACGTTCAAAGCCTAGGTGGAGCTAGTTTTACATTTGTAAGTGTAGATGATTTTTCTAGTTACACTTGGACTATATTACTTGATGCATTTAATGCGTTTGTTAAGTTGTGCAAGAGAATTCAAAATGAGAAAGGTTATGAAATAACCTCTATTAAAAGTGATAGAGGAGAAGAATACTGGAATACCGACTTTGAGACATATTGTGATGAACACGGTATTTCTCACAACTTTTCGGCTCCTAGAACACCTCAACAAAATGGAGTTGTTGAAAGAAAGAATAGGACGTTGCAAGAAATGTCAAGGACCATGTTGAATGAACATAACTTACCTCAATATTTTTGGGGAGAAGCGGTCAACACGGCATGCTATGTTCTTAACTAGGTATTAATTAGACCTATTATTAAAAAGACTCCTTATGAACTTTGGAAAGGTAGAAAACCCAACATTGCTTATTTCAAAGTTTTTGGGTGAAAATGCTATATTTTGAATACCAAGGATCATTTAGGTAAATTTGAGCCTAAATCAAATGAAGGGATTTTTCTTGGTTATTCAACAAATAGTAGAGCCTATGTTGAAACACGGGTTTATCACTTTTTTGTACTAAAGCCGTGTTCGTTTTTATGACAGGTTTTGATAATGCCAAACTGCCGTGAACGAGACAAGTTGTTGAATATACAAGGCGAGAAATAAATATAAGAAGAAAGCAAGAAAACAAGAGCTAAAAGAGACCAAGAACGAAGACCGTAGTCTTTAGCGTCGTTGAGTCGGTCACAATGTGATCAAGACCGACCCAAGCTTTGCACTTTGGCTCTTTAGGCTAAAACATTTTTTATTGCATTTTACATATCATCAAAATTATTTTCAAACATGCTCAAACATATTAAAAACACTTGGTGTTTGCCCAAACCAAAAACCAAGCCATCCGGGGTTTGGCTTTCGGAAACCGGCGTTTGGCTTTTAGAAACCGGCGTTTGGCATTCGGTTATCGGCGTTAGTATTTGGGGTCCAAACCAACCAAGTGGTTTTCAACTTTTTATGATTGGTTTTTACTTCTGGGCACATTTAAATAGTTTTCCATCAAAAACATTTCAAAAACCACCTTTCGTTTTTTGTCGTTTGATAAAAACCATGCGAAACGGCATAAACTTGGCTAGCCGTGGTTTTTACTTAAATGAAGTGGTTTTCGAGTCTTTTTGTGTGGGACTTGTTTTTTAATGCATTTAAATGGTTATCCAATCAAAACATCATGAAAACCATCTTTCGGTTTTGTCTTTTGGTAAAAACCACCCGTGTACGACGTTGACTTGGTCAACCATGGTTTTTACCTTAACGACGTGGTTTTCAAAATAAAAAGCTTATTTTGACATCAAAATACATTAAATAAGTGTTTTAAACACTTGGTTTTTACTTTGGAGAACTTTGCATTTTTCGGTCGGGTTTCAGTGCCGGTCGGCTAAGCCATGGTTCTGGACAAGCCATCTACCTAGCGATGGTAGACTTCACCCATGCATGGGAAAGTGATCCCGGGATTCCAGAATCATTTCACCCAGCGATGGGAGATACTACCCATCGATGGGTAAGCAGCCTTCAGCACAACTGAATTCCAGAACCATGCCAAATAGCGATGGGAAGCTCTACCCATCGTTGTTCAAGCCTTGGTCCAACATTATCACAAGGCAGAATGCCCTTACCCAGCGATGGGAAGCTTTACCCATCGATGGGAACCCAGCGATGGGAAGGCTTAACCATCGATGGGAAGGCATGACCGTTGGAAGTCATTTAAGGCTGATTCTTTCCTTATTTGAAAGTCAACCTCCCACCTAGCGATGGGAAGCATTTACCCATCGATGGGTAGGTGACCGTTGGCTTCAAAACTGAAGGAAAATTGGCTTACCAGCGATGGGTAAGTCCCTAACATCGATGGGAAGCCAATATCCTGCAGATCCCAAATCTTTTCAATCCCATAAATCAAGCCAATCACCCCTTTAATGTATTGGTCCGTTGGAGCCTTTTTTGGCACTATAAAAAGGGGTGTTTGGGTCTGTTTTACACATCAATTCACTTCACTTTATTCATATTATCATTGCATCCAAACAACATTATTTTCCATAGCTTTCTAGAGCCAATTTGTGAAGTTTGAGTTGTTCTTGAGCGTATATAGTTTACTCAACATCTACTCTTAAAGAGAGTCTTGTTCTTGAGTGTTCTTAGTGTTGTAAACACGTTTAGGGAAGCTTGTTTCCCTTGGTTGTACGAAGCAAAGGTATTTTCCTTCGGGTTGAAGTCTTGGAGTGCGGTATCTCCGAGCAAGTGTATTGAGGCTCGTGGGACTCGAGTTCTCAGGTTGTAGCGGTTTGTTAAGCACCCGTAAGCTTAACGGAAGTAGTGTAGCTCGAGAGAGTCTCTCGGGAGGCTGATTAGCCACAAGTTGTGGTGAACCAGGATAAATCTTGGTGTGCTCCCTTTACTCCTTTTTATTCCGCTCTTTACTTTATCCCTGCGATTTTTATTCCGCGAAAATTTATAAACATTCTCGTGCCTCACTATTCACCCCCCTCTAGTGAAGGGAACTTATTCTAACAATTGGTATCAGAGCCTAACTCTCTACAAGCCTTAACCGGTTGAGAGAACGATCTATATTTTTTGTTGAGAATGTCGTATGCAGGATTAAGTGAAGGACACTCCACCGTTAGACCTCCACTCTTCGATGGAACAAACTACACCTATTGGAAGGAACGAATGAGGATTTACATTCGGTTAATCAACTTCCAACTATGGTTAATCATCAAAAACGGTGAGACGATGCCAATGAAAAAGGTTGGTGAAACCACCATCCCAAAGAAGGAGGAAGAATATGATGCTGAAGACATCAAGAAGGTAGAAGCTTTTGAAAACGCTAAACACATGATTTTTTGTGCAATTAATCCGGATGACTACCGGAAAGTTTCTTCTTGCTCCACCGCAAAAGAAATGTGGGATAAGCTTGAAGTGACATACGAAGGTACGCCTCAAGTCCGTGAAGCTAAAATTGATTTTCTAACCCATGAATATGAGTTGTTTAAAATCAAGGAAATTGAAAGCGTTGATCAAATGTTCGACCGATTTTTAAAGATCATCAACGATCTCCATGTCCTTGGTAAAACATACTCGAACAAAGATCTTGTTCGAAAAATCCTTCGGAGCCTAACACCAGAATGGCGTTCAAAAGCCGATGCCATATATGAGTCGATTGGTAACACCAATGTCACCATCGATGGTCTTCGAGGTAATCTTAAAACTTATGAATCCACTATTCTTAAACCTTCTCTTGACAAGAGTCCCGGTCTCGCTCTCAAAGCCTCATCCTCAAAAAGGGTAGAGGTAAGTGACTCCGATAGCGATGACCATAATCTTTCTTATAACTTGCTCGAGAAGTTCCAAGAGTTTTTGAAGGAAGAACTTGGGTCCCGAGATTGTAAAAGAAAGGGGGAACCTGTTCCAACGTGCTTTGGTTGTGGAGAACTTGGCCACATAAAGCCATATTGCCCAAACCGCAAGGAAAAGAAAAAGAAGGAACGAGCATACATGGCATGGGATTCGGAAAGTTCTTGTGACGAAACTGCCACCTTATGTCTTATGGCTCATGAACGAAATGGAGAGGTAAGTGCTTCTAACTCTTTCTCATTTGAAGAATTACAAGAAGCCTTTCAAGAATTATTTGGTGAATTAAAGAAATCTTCAAAAATGGCCAAAGAGGCTAAGGCAAAAATTCAAGCTTTGGAAGAGGAAAATAAATTTTTGGAAAATGATAATTTTGACCTCAAAACTAAAATTAAGGCAATGAATGAAGATTCTTTCTTTGACCAAAGTTCTACTTGTTCCTCTTGTGAGTCTTTAAAAGTAGAGAATGTAGAACTTAAGAGCACCATTGAAAAAATTAAGGTAGAAGTTAAGAATGATAAACCACCTAGAAGAACTAATAATCCTAGGTATAACAAAATTAATTTTAGAAAGAATAAAAGTAACAAGGTGAGACAACCTAGAATTGACTCTAAGATTTTTACAAATGGTAGAAATATTTTGAGACAACCTAGAAATGAGTCTAGGAATTTAGTTAATAATTCTATGAATAATGATTTTAGATCACCTAGAAAGTTTTTGTCTCAACCTAGGCATATGCATAATCCAAACGTAGTATGCCATTATTGTTCTAAGATCGGACACATAGCTCCCGTGTGTTTTGCTAAACATAGGGACACTTCTTATAATTATGATTATGATTTTTATTTGCCTATCCTCCAAGGACCCAAAAGCTATTGGGTACCTCAATGGTATTACTAGATGCACAAAAGGGTGTGCTTGAAGACTACAAACTTGTAGTGGATGCTCCAAGCATAATTTATAAACATTCTCGTGCCTCACTATTCACCCCCCTCTAGTGAAGGGAACTTATTCTAACAATTGGTATCAGAGCCTAACTCTCTACAAGCCTTAACCGGTTGAGAGAACGATCTATATTTTTTGTTGAGAATGTCGTATGCAGGATTAAGTGAAGGACACTCCACCGTTAGACCTCCACTCTTCGATGGAACAAACTACACCTATTGGAAGGAACGAATGAGGATTTACATTCGGTTAATCAACTTCCAACTATGGTTAATCATCAAAAACGGTGAGACGATGCCAATGAAAAAGGTTGGTGAAACCACCATCCCAAAGAAGGAGGAAGAATATGATGCTGAAGACATCAAGAAGGTAGAAGCTTTTGAAAACGCTAAACACATGATTTTTTGTGCAATTAATCCGGATGACTACCGGAAAGTTTCTTCTTGCTCCACCGCAAAAGAAATGTGGGATAAGCTTGAAGTGACATACGAAGGTACGCCTCAAGTCCGTGAAGCTAAAATTGATTTTCTAACCCATGAATATGAGTTGTTTAAAATCAAGGAAATTGAAAGCGTTGATCAAATGTTCGACCGATTTTTAAAGATCATCAACGATCTCCATGTCCTTGGTAAAACATACTCGAACAAAGATCTTGTTCGAAAAATCCTTCGGAGCCTAACACCAGAATGGCGTTCAAAAGCCGATGCCATATATGAGTCGATTGGTAACACCAATGTCACCATCGATGGTCTTCGAGGTAATCTTAAAACTTATGAATCCACTATTCTTAAACCTTCTCTTGACAAGAGTCCCGGTCTCGCTCTCAAAGCCTCATCCTCAAAAAGGGTAGAGGTAAGTGACTCCGATAGCGATGACCATAATCTTTCTTATAACTTGCTCGAGAAGTTCCAAGAGTTTTTGAAGGAAGAACTTGGGTCCCGAGATTGTAAAAGAAAGGGGGAACCTGTTCCAACGTGCTTTGGTTGTGGAGAACTTGGCCACATAAAGCCATATTGCCCAAACCGCAAGGAAAAGAAAAAGAAGGAACGAGCATACATGGCATGGGATTCGGAAAGTTCTGGTGACGAAACTGCCACCTTATGTCTTATGGCTCATGAACGAAATGGAGAGGTAAGTGCTTCTAACTCTTTCTCATTTGAAGAATTACAAGAAGCCTTTCAAGAATTATTTGGTGAATTAAAGAAATCTTCAAAAATGGCCAAAGAGGCTAAGGCAAAAATTCAAGCTTTGGAAGAGGAAAATAAATTTTTGGAAAATGATAATTTTGACCTCAAAAATAAAATTAAGGCAATGAATGAAGATTCTTTCTTTGACCAAAGTTCTACTTGTTCCTCTTGTGAGTCTTTAAAAGTAGAGAATGTAGAACTTAAGAGCACCATTGAAAAAATTAAGGTAGAAGTTAAGAATGATAAACCACCTAGAAGAACTAATAATCCTAGGTATAACAAAATTAATTTTAGAAAGAATAAAAGTAACAAGGTGAGACAACCTAGAATTGACTCTAAGATTTTTACAAATGGTAGAAATATTTTGAGACAACCTAGAAATGAGTCTAGGAATTTAGTTAATAATTCTATGAATAATGATTTTAGATCACCTAGAAAGTTTTTGTCTCAACCTAGGCATATGCATAATCCAAACGTAGTATGCCATTATTGTTCTAAGATCGGACACATAGCTCCCGTGTGTTTTGCTAAACATAGGGACACTTCTTATAATTATGATTATGATTTTTATTTGCCTATCCTCCAAGGACCCAAAAGCTATTGGGTACCTCAATGGTATTACTAGATGCACAAAAGGGTGTGCTTGAAGACTACAAACTTGTAGTGGATGCTCCAAGCATAATTTATAAACATTCTCGTGCCTCACTATTCACCCCCTCTAGTGAAGGGAACTTATTCTAACAATTGGTATCAGAGCCTAACTCTCTACAAGCCTTAACCGGTTGAGAGAACGATCTATATTTTTTGTTGAGAATGTCGTATGCAGGATTAAGTGAAGGACACTCCACCGTTAGACCTCCACTCTTCGATGGAACAAACTACACCTATTGGAAGGAACGAATGAGGATTTACATTCGGTTAATCAACTTCCAACTATGGTTAATCATCAAAAACGGTGAGACGATGCCAATGAAAAAGGTTGGTGAAACCACCATCCCAAAGAAGGAGGAAGAATATGATGCTGAAGACATCAAGAAGGTAGAAGCTTTTGAAAACGCTAAACACATGATTTTTTGTGCAATTAATCCGGATGACTACCGGAAAGTTTCTTCTTGCTCCACCGCAAAAGAAATGTGGGATAAGCTTGAAGTGACATACGAAGGTACGCCTCAAGTCCGTGAAGCTAAAATTGATTTTCTAACCCATGAATATGAGTTGTTTAAAATCAAGGAAATTGAAAGCGTTGATCAAATGTTCGACCGATTTTTAAAGATCATCAACGATCTCCATGTCCTTGGTAAAACATACTCGAACAAAGATCTTGTTCGAAAAATCCTTCGGAGCCTAACACCAGAATGGCGTTCAAAAGCCGATGCCATATATGAGTCGATTGGTAACACCAATGTCACCATCGATGGTCTTCGAGGTAATCTTAAAACTTATGAATCCACTATTCTTAAACCTTCTCTTGACAAGAGTCCCGGTCTCGCTCTCAAAGCCTCATCCTCAAAAAGGGTAGAGGTAAGTGACTCCGATAGCGATGACCATAATCTTTCTTATAACTTGCTCGAGAAGTTCCAAGAGTTTTTGAAGGAAGAACTTGGGTCCCGAGATTGTAAAAGAAAGGGGGAACCTGTTCCAACGTGCTTTGGTTGTGGAGAACTTGGCCACATAAAGCCATATTGCCCAAACCGCAAGGAAAAGAAAAAGAAGGAACGAGCATACATGGCATGGGATTCGGAAAGTTCTTGTGACGAAACTGCCACCTTATGTCTTATGGCTCATGAACGAAATGGAGAGGTAAGTGCTTCTAACTCTTTCTCATTTGAAGAATTACAAGAAGCCTTTCAAGAATTATTTGGTGAATTAAAGAAATCTTCAAAAATGGCCAAAGAGGCTAAGGCAAAAATTCAAGCTTTGGAAGAGGAAAATAAATTTTTGGAAAATGATAATTTTGACCTCAAAACTAAAATTAAGGCAATGAATGAAGATTCTTTCTTTGACCAAAGTTCTACTTGTTCCTCTTGTGAGTCTTTAAAAGTAGAGAATGTAGAACTTAAGAGCACCATTGAAAAAATTAAGGTAGAAGTTAAGAATGATAAACCACCTAGAAGAACTAATAATCCTAGGTATAACAAAATTAATTTTAGAAAGAATAAAAGTAACAAGGTGAGACAACCTAGAATTGACTCTAAGATTTTTACAAATGGTAGAAATATTTTGAGACAACCTAGAAATGAGTCTAGGAATTTAGTTAATAATTCTATGAATAATGATTTTAGATCACCTAGAAAGTTTTTGTCTCAACCTAGGCATATGCATAATCCAAACGTAGTATGCCATTATTGTTCTAAGATCGGACACATAGCTCCCGTGTGTTTTGCTAAACATAGGGACACTTCTTATAATTATGATTATGATTTTTATTTGCCTATCCTCCAAGGACCCAAAAGCTATTGGGTACCTCAATGGTATTACTAGATGCACAAAAGGGTGTGCTTGAAGACTACAAACTTGTAGTGGATGCTCCAAGCATAATTTATAAACATTCTCGTGCCTCACTATTCACCCCCTCTAGTGAAGGGAACTTATTCTAACAATTGGTATCAGAGCCTAACTCTCTACAAGCCTTAACCGGTTGAGAGAACGATCTATATTTTTTGTTGAGAATGTCGTATGCAGGATTAAGTGAAGGACACTCCACCGTTAGACCTCCACTCTTCGATGGAACAAACTACACCTATTGGAAGGAACGAATGAGGATTTACATTCGGTTAATCAACTTCCAACTATGGTTAATCATCAAAAACGGTGAGACGATGCCAATGAAAAAGGTTGGTGAAACCACCATCCCAAAGAAGGAGGAAGAATATGATGCTGAAGACATCAAGAAGGTAGAAGCTTTTGAAAACGCTAAACACATGATTTTTTGTGCAATTAATCCGGATGACTACCGGAAAGTTTCTTCTTGCTCCACCGCAAAAGAAATGTGGGATAAGCTTGAAGTGACATACGAAGGTACGCCTCAAGTCCGTGAAGCTAAAATTGATTTTCTAACCCATGAATATGAGTTGTTTAAAATCAAGGAAATTGAAAGCGTTGATCAAATGTTCGACCGATTTTTAAAGATCATCAACGATCTCCATGTCCTTGGTAAAACATACTCGAACAAAGATCTTGTTCGAAAAATCCTTCGGAGCCTAACACCAGAATGGCGTTCAAAAGCCGATGCCATATATGAGTCGATTGGTAACACCAATGTCACCATCGATGGTCTTCGAGGTAATCTTAAAACTTATGAATCCACTATTCTTAAACCTTCTCTTGACAAGAGTCCCGGTCTCGCTCTCAAAGCCTCATCCTCAAAAAGGGTAGAGGTAAGTGACTCCGATAGCGATGACCATAATCTTTCTTATAACTTGCTCGAGAAGTTCCAAGAGTTTTTGAAGGAAGAACTTGGGTCCCGAGATTGTAAAAGAAAGGGGGAACCTGTTCCAACGTGCTTTGGTTGTGGAGAACTTGGCCACATAAAGCCATATTGCCCAAACCGCAAGGAAAAGAAAAAGAAGGAACGAGCATACATGGCATGGGATTCGGAAAGTTCTGGTGACGAAACTGCCACCTTATGTCTTATGGCTCATGAACGAAATGGAGAGGTAAGTGCTTCTAACTCTTTCTCATTTGAAGAATTACAAGAAGCCTTTCAAGAATTATTTGGTGAATTAAAGAAATCTTCAAAAATGGCCAAAGAGGCTAAGGCAAAAATTCAAGCTTTGGAAGAGGAAAATAAATTTTTGGAAAATGATAATTTTGACCTCAAAAATAAAATTAAGGCAATGAATGAAGATTCTTTCTTTGACCAAAGTTCTACTTGTTCCTCTTGTGAGTCTTTAAAAGTAGAGAATGTAGAACTTAAGAGCACCATTGAAAAAATTAAGGTAGAAGTTAAGAATGATAAACCACCTAGAAGAACTAATAATCCTAGGTATAACAAAATTAATTTTAGAAAGAATAAAAGTAACAAGGTGAGACAACCTAGAATTGACTCTAAGATTTTTACAAATGGTAGAAATATTTTGAGACAACCTAGAAATGAGTCTAGGAATTTAGTTAATAATTCTATGAATAATGATTTTAGATCACCTAGAAAGTTTTTGTCTCAACCTAGGCATATGCATAATCCAAACGTAGTATGCCATTATTGTTCTAAGATCGGACACATAGCTCCCGTGTGTTTTGCTAAACATAGGGACACTTCTTATAATTATGATTATGATTTTTATTTGCCTATCCTCCAAGGACCCAAAAGCTATTGGGTACCTCAATGGTATTACTAGATGCACAAAAGGGTGTGCTTGAAGACTACAAACTTGTAGTGGATGCTCCAAGCATAATTTATAAACATTCTCGTGCCTCACTATTCACCCCCTCTAGTGAAGGGAACTTATTCTAACAATTGGTATCAGAGCCTAACTCTCTACAAGCCTTAACCGGTTGAGAGAACGATCTATATTTTTTGTTGAGAATGTCGTATGCAGGATTAAGTGAAGGACACTCCACCGTTAGACCTCCACTCTTCGATGGAACAAACTACACCTATTGGAAGGAACGAATGAGGATTTACATTCGGTTAATCAACTTCCAACTATGGTTAATCATCAAAAACGGTGAGACGATGCCAATGAAAAAGGTTGGTGAAACCACCATCCCAAAGAAGGAGGAAGAATATGATGCTGAAGACATCAAGAAGGTAGAAGCTTTTGAAAACGCTAAACACATGATTTTTTGTGCAATTAATCCGGATGACTACCGGAAAGTTTCTTCTTGCTCCACCGCAAAAGAAATGTGGGATAAGCTTGAAGTGACATACGAAGGTACGCCTCAAGTCCGTGAAGCTAAAATTGATTTTCTAACCCATGAATATGAGTTGTTTAAAATCAAGGAAATTGAAAGCGTTGATCAAATGTTCGACCGATTTTTAAAGATCATCAACGATCTCCATGTCCTTGGTAAAACATACTCGAACAAAGATCTTGTTCGAAAAATCCTTCGGAGCCTAACACCAGAATGGCGTTCAAAAGCCGATGCCATATATGAGTCGATTGGTAACACCAATGTCACCATCGATGGTCTTCGAGGTAATCTTAAAACTTATGAATCCACTATTCTTAAACCTTCTCTTGACAAGAGTCCCGGTCTCGCTCTCAAAGCCTCATCCTCAAAAAGGGTAGAGGTAAGTGACTCCGATAGCGATGACCATAATCTTTCTTATAACTTGCTCGAGAAGTTCCAAGAGTTTTTGAAGGAAGAACTTGGGTCCCGAGATTGTAAAAGAAAGGGGGAACCTGTTCCAACGTGCTTTGGTTGTGGAGAACTTGGCCACATAAAGCCATATTGCCCAAACCGCAAGGAAAAGAAAAAGAAGGAACGAGCATACATGGCATGGGATTCGGAAAGTTCTTGTGACGAAACTGCCACCTTATGTCTTATGGCTCATGAACGAAATGGAGAGGTAAGTGCTTCTAACTCTTTCTCATTTGAAGAATTACAAGAAGCCTTTCAAGAATTATTTGGTGAATTAAAGAAATCTTCAAAAATGGCCAAAGAGGCTAAGGCAAAAATTCAAGCTTTGGAAGAGGAAAATAAATTTTTGGAAAATGATAATTTTGACCTCAAAAATAAAATTAAGGCAATGAATGAAGATTCTTTCTTTGACCAAAGTTCTACTTGTTCCTCTTGTGAGTCTTTAAAAGTAGAGAATGTAGAACTTAAGAGCACCATTGAAAAAATTAAGGTAGAAGTTAAGAATGATAAACCACCTAGAAGAACTAATAATCCTAGGTATAACAAAATTAATTTTAGAAAGAATAAAAGTAACAAGGTGAGACAACCTAGAATTGACTCTAAGATTTTTACAAATGGTAGAAATATTTTGAGACAACCTAGAAATGAGTCTAGGAATTTAGTTAATAATTCTATGAATAATGATTTTAGATCACCTAGAAAGTTTTTGTCTCAACCTAGGCATATGCATAATCCAAACGTAGTATGCCATTATTGTTCTAAGATCGGACACATAGCTCCCGTGTGTTTTGCTAAACATAGGGACACTTCTTATAATTATGATTATGATTTTTATTTGCCTATCCTCCAAGGACCCAAAAGCTATTGGGTACCTCAATGGTATTACTAGATGCACAAAAGGGTGTGCTTGAAGACTACAAACTTGTAGTGGATGCTCCAAGCATAATTTATAAACATTCTCGTGCCTCACTATTCACCCCCTCTAGTGAAGGGAACTTATTCTAACAATTGGTATCAGAGCCTAACTCTCTACAAGCCTTAACCGGTTGAGAGAACGATCTATATTTTTTGTTGAGAATGTCGTATGCAGGATTAAGTGAAGGACACTCCACCGTTAGACCTCCACTCTTCGATGGAACAAACTACACCTATTGGAAGGAACGAATGAGGATTTACATTCGGTTAATCAACTTCCAACTATGGTTAATCATCAAAAACGGTGAGACGATGCCAATGAAAAAGGTTGGTGAAACCACCATCCCAAAGAAGGAGGAAGAATATGATGCTGAAGACATCAAGAAGGTAGAAGCTTTTGAAAACGCTAAACACATGATTTTTTGTGCAATTAATCCGGATGACTACCGGAAAGTTTCTTCTTGCTCCACCGCAAAAGAAATGTGGGATAAGCTTGAAGTGACATACGAAGGTACGCCTCAAGTCCGTGAAGCTAAAATTGATTTTCTAACCCATGAATATGAGTTGTTTAAAATCAAGGAAATTGAAAGCGTTGATCAAATGTTCGACCGATTTTTAAAGATCATCAACGATCTCCATGTCCTTGGTAAAACATACTCGAACAAAGATCTTGTTCGAAAAATCCTTCGGAGCCTAACACCAGAATGGCGTTCAAAAGCCGATGCCATATATGAGTCGATTGGTAACACCAATGTCACCATCGATGGTCTTCGAGGTAATCTTAAAACTTATGAATCCACTATTCTTAAACCTTCTCTTGACAAGAGTCCCGGTCTCGCTCTCAAAGCCTCATCCTCAAAAAGGGTAGAGGTAAGTGACTCCGATAGCGATGACCATAATCTTTCTTATAACTTGCTCGAGAAGTTCCAAGAGTTTTTGAAGGAAGAACTTGGGTCCCGAGATTGTAAAAGAAAGGGGGAACCTGTTCCAACGTGCTTTGGTTGTGGAGAACTTGGCCACATAAAGCCATATTGCCCAAACCGCAAGGAAAAGAAAAAGAAGGAACGAGCATACATGGCATGGGATTCGGAAAGTTCTGGTGACGAAACTGCCACCTTATGTCTTATGGCTCATGAACGAAATGGAGAGGTAAGTGCTTCTAACTCTTTCTCATTTGAAGAATTACAAGAAGCCTTTCAAGAATTATTTGGTGAATTAAAGAAATCTTCAAAAATGGCCAAAGAGGCTAAGGCAAAAATTCAAGCTTTGGAAGAGGAAAATAAATTTTTGGAAAATGATAATTTTGACCTCAAAAATAAAATTAAGGCAATGAATGAAGATTCTTTCTTTGACCAAAGTTCTACTTGTTCCTCTTGTGAGTCTTTAAAAGTAGAGAATGTAGAACTTAAGAGCACCATTGAAAAAATTAAGGTAGAAGTTAAGAATGATAAACCACCTAGAAGAACTAATAATCCTAGGTATAACAAAATTAATTTTAGAAAGAATAAAAGTAACAAGGTGAGACAACCTAGAATTGACTCTAAGATTTTTACAAATGGTAGAAATATTTTGAGACAACCTAGAAATGAGTCTAGGAATTTAGTTAATAATTCTATGAATAATGATTTTAGATCACCTAGAAAGTTTTTGTCTCAACCTAGGCATATGCATAATCCAAACGTAGTATGCCATTATTGTTCTAAGATCGGACACATAGCTCCCGTGTGTTTTGCTAAACATAGGGACACTTCTTATAATTATGATTATGATTTTTATTTGCCTATCCTCCAAGGACCCAAAAGCTATTGGGTACCTCAATGGTATTACTAGATGCACAAAAGGGTGTGCTTGAAGACTACAAACTTGTAGTGGATGCTCCAAGCATAATTTATAAACATTCTCGTGCCTCACTATTCACCCCCCTCTAGTGAAGGGAACTTATTCTAACAATTGGTATCAGAGCCTAACTCTCTACAAGCCTTAACCGGTTGAGAGAACGATCTATATTTTTTGTTGAGAATGTCGTATGCAGGATTAAGTGAAGGACACTCCACCGTTAGACCTCCACTCTTCGATGGAACAAACTACACCTATTGGAAGGAACGAATGAGGATTTACATTCGGTTAATCAACTTCCAACTATGGTTAATCATCAAAAACGGTGAGACGATGCCAATGAAAAAGGTTGGTGAAACCACCATCCCAAAGAAGGAGGAAGAATATGATGCTGAAGACATCAAGAAGGTAGAAGCTTTTGAAAACGCTAAACACATGATTTTTTGTGCAATTAATCCGGATGACTACCGGAAAGTTTCTTCTTGCTCCACCGCAAAAGAAATGTGGGATAAGCTTGAAGTGACATACGAAGGTACGCCTCAAGTCCGTGAAGCTAAAATTGATTTTCTAACCCATGAATATGAGTTGTTTAAAATCAAGGAAATTGAAAGCGTTGATCAAATGTTCGACCGATTTTTAAAGATCATCAACGATCTCCATGTCCTTGGTAAAACATACTCGAACAAAGATCTTGTTCGAAAAATCCTTCGGAGCCTAACACCAGAATGGCGTTCAAAAGCCGATGCCATATATGAGTCGATTGGTAACACCAATGTCACCATCGATGGTCTTCGAGGTAATCTTAAAACTTATGAATCCACTATTCTTAAACCTTCTCTTGACAAGAGTCCCGGTCTCGCTCTCAAAGCCTCATCCTCAAAAAGGGTAGAGGTAAGTGACTCCGATAGCGATGACCATAATCTTTCTTATAACTTGCTCGAGAAGTTCCAAGAGTTTTTGAAGGAAGAACTTGGGTCCCGAGATTGTAAAAGAAAGGGGGAACCTGTTCCAACGTGCTTTGGTTGTGGAGAACTTGGCCACATAAAGCCATATTGCCCAAACCGCAAGGAAAAGAAAAAGAAGGAACGAGCATACATGGCATGGGATTCGGAAAGTTCTGGTGACGAAACTGCCACCTTATGTCTTATGGCTCATGAACGAAATGGAGAGGTAAGTGCTTCTAACTCTTTCTCATTTGAAGAATTACAAGAAGCCTTTCAAGAATTATTTGGTGAATTAAAGAAATCTTCAAAAATGGCCAAAGAGGCTAAGGCAAAAATTCAAGCTTTGGAAGAGGAAAATAAATTTTTGGAAAATGATAATTTTGACCTCAAAAATAAAATTAAGGCAATGAATGAAGATTCTTTCTTTGACCAAAGTTCTACTTGTTCCTCTTGTGAGTCTTTAAAAGTAGAGAATGTAGAACTTAAGAGCACCATTGAAAAAATTAAGGTAGAAGTTAAGAATGATAAACCACCTAGAAGAACTAATAATCCTAGGTATAACAAAATTAATTTTAGAAAGAATAAAAGTAACAAGGTGAGACAACCTAGAATTGACTCTAAGATTTTTACAAATGGTAGAAATATTTTGAGACAACCTAGAAATGAGTCTAGGAATTTAGTTAATAATTCTATGAATAATGATTTTAGATCACCTAGAAAGTTTTTGTCTCAACCTAGGCATATGCATAATCCAAACGTAGTATGCCATTATTGTTCTAAGATCGGACACATAGCTCCCGTGTGTTTTGCTAAACATAGGGACACTTCTTATAATTATGATTATGATTTTTATTTGCCTATCCTCCAAGGACCCAAAAGCTATTGGGTACCTCAATGGTATTACTAGATGCACAAAAGGGTGTGCTTGAAGACTACAAACTTGTAGTGGATGCTCCAAGCATAATTTATAAACATTCTCGTGCCTCACTATTCACCCCCCTCTAGTGAAGGGAACTTATTCTAACAATTGGTATCAGAGCCTAACTCTCTACAAGCCTTAACCGGTTGAGAGAACGATCTATATTTTTTGTTGAGAATGTCGTATGCAGGATTAAGTGAAGGACACTCCACCGTTAGACCTCCACTCTTCGATGGAACAAACTACACCTATTGGAAGGAACGAATGAGGATTTACATTCGGTTAATCAACTTCCAACTATGGTTAATCATCAAAAACGGTGAGACGATGCCAATGAAAAAGGTTGGTGAAACCACCATCCCAAAGAAGGAGGAAGAATATGATGCTGAAGACATCAAGAAGGTAGAAGCTTTTGAAAACGCTAAACACATGATTTTTTGTGCAATTAATCCGGATGACTACCGGAAAGTTTCTTCTTGCTCCACCGCAAAAGAAATGTGGGATAAGCTTGAAGTGACATACGAAGGTACGCCTCAAGTCCGTGAAGCTAAAATTGATTTTCTAACCCATGAATATGAGTTGTTTAAAATCAAGGAAATTGAAAGCGTTGATCAAATGTTCGACCGATTTTTAAAGATCATCAACGATCTCCATGTCCTTGGTAAAACATACTCGAACAAAGATCTTGTTCGAAAAATCCTTCGGAGCCTAACACCAGAATGGCGTTCAAAAGCCGATGCCATATATGAGTCGATTGGTAACACCAATGTCACCATCGATGGTCTTCGAGGTAATCTTAAAACTTATGAATCCACTATTCTTAAACCTTCTCTTGACAAGAGTCCCGGTCTCGCTCTCAAAGCCTCATCCTCAAAAAGGGTAGAGGTAAGTGACTCCGATAGCGATGACCATAATCTTTCTTATAACTTGCTCGAGAAGTTCCAAGAGTTTTTGAAGGAAGAACTTGGGTCCCGAGATTGTAAAAGAAAGGGGGAACCTGTTCCAACGTGCTTTGGTTGTGGAGAACTTGGCCACATAAAGCCATATTGCCCAAACCGCAAGGAAAAGAAAAAGAAGGAACGAGCATACATGGCATGGGATTCGGAAAGTTCTGGTGACGAAACTGCCACCTTATGTCTTATGGCTCATGAACGAAATGGAGAGGTAAGTGCTTCTAACTCTTTCTCATTTGAAGAATTACAAGAAGCCTTTCAAGAATTATTTGGTGAATTAAAGAAATCTTCAAAAATGGCCAAAGAGGCTAAGGCAAAAATTCAAGCTTTGGAAGAGGAAATAAATTTTTGGAAAATGATAATTTTGACCTCAAAAATAAAATTAAGGCAATGAATGAAGATTCTTTCTTTGACCAAAGTTCTACTTGTTCCTCTTGTGAGTCTTTAAAAGTAGAGAATGTAGAACTTAAGAGCACCATTGAAAAAATTAAGGTAGAAGTTAAGAATGATAAACCACCTAGAAGAACTAATAATCCTAGGTATAACAAAATTAATTTTAGAAAGAATAAAAGTAACAAGGTGAGACAACCTAGAATTGACTCTAAGATTTTTACAAATGGTAGAAATATTTTGAGACAACCTAGAAATGAGTCTAGGAATTTAGTTAATAATTCTATGAATAATGATTTTAGATCACCTAGAAAGTTTTTGTCTCAACCTAGGCATATGCATAATCCAAACGTAGTATGCCATTATTGTTCTAAGATCGGACACATAGCTCCCGTGTGTTTTGCTAAACATAGGGACACTTCTTATAATTATGATTATGATTTTTATTTGCCTATCCTCCAAGGACCCAAAAGCTATTGGGTACCTCAATGGTATTACTAGATGCACAAAAGGGTGTGCTTGAAGACTACAAACTTGTAGTGGATGCTCCAAGCATAATTTATAAACATTCTCGTGCCTCACTATTCACCCCCTCTAGTGAAGGGAACTTATTCTAACAATTGGTATCAGAGCCTAACTCTCTACAAGCCTTAACCGGTTGAGAGAACGATCTATATTTTTTGTTGAGAATGTCGTATGCAGGATTAAGTGAAGGACACTCCACCGTTAGACCTCCACTCTTCGATGGAACAAACTACACCTATTGGAAGGAACGAATGAGGATTTACATTCGGTTAATCAACTTCCAACTATGGTTAATCATCAAAAACGGTGAGACGATGCCAATGAAAAAGGTTGGTGAAACCACCATCCCAAAGAAGGAGGAAGAATATGATGCTGAAGACATCAAGAAGGTAGAAGCTTTTGAAAACGCTAAACACATGATTTTTTGTGCAATTAATCCGGATGACTACCGGAAAGTTTCTTCTTGCTCCACCGCAAAAGAAATGTGGGATAAGCTTGAAGTGACATACGAAGGTACGCCTCAAGTCCGTGAAGCTAAAATTGATTTTCTAACCCATGAATATGAGTTGTTTAAAATCAAGGAAATTGAAAGCGTTGATCAAATGTTCGACCGATTTTTAAAGATCATCAACGATCTCCATGTCCTTGGTAAAACATACTCGAACAAAGATCTTGTTCGAAAAATCCTTCGGAGCCTAACACCAGAATGGCGTTCAAAAGCCGATGCCATATATGAGTCGATTGGTAACACCAATGTCACCATCGATGGTCTTCGAGGTAATCTTAAAACTTATGAATCCACTATTCTTAAACCTTCTCTTGACAAGAGTCCCGGTCTCGCTCTCAAAGCCTCATCCTCAAAAAGGGTAGAGGTAAGTGACTCCGATAGCGATGACCATAATCTTTCTTATAACTTGCTCGAGAAGTTCCAAGAGTTTTTGAAGGAAGAACTTGGGTCCCGAGATTGTAAAAGAAAGGGGGAACCTGTTCCAACGTGCTTTGGTTGTGGAGAACTTGGCCACATAAAGCCATATTGCCCAAACCGCAAGGAAAAGAAAAAGAAGGAACGAGCATACATGGCATGGGATTCGGAAAGTTCTGGTGACGAAACTGCCACCTTATGTCTTATGGCTCATGAACGAAATGGAGAGGTAAGTGCTTCTAACTCTTTCTCATTTGAAGAATTACAAGAAGCCTTTCAAGAATTATTTGGTGAATTAAAGAAATCTTCAAAAATGGCCAAAGAGGCTAAGGCAAAAATTCAAGCTTTGGAAGAGGAAAATAAATTTTTGGAAAATGATAATTTTGACCTCAAAAATAAAATTAAGGCAATGAATGAAGATTCTTTCTTTGACCAAAGTTCTACTTGTTCCTCTTGTGAGTCTTTAAAAGTAGAGAATGTAGAACTTAAGAGTACCATTGAAAAAATTAAGGTAGAAGTTAAGAATGATAAACCACCTAGAAGAACTAATAATCCTAGGTATAACAAAATTAATTTTAGAAAGAATAAAAGTAACAAGGTGAGACAACCTAGAATTGACTCTAAGATTTTTACAAATGGTAGAAATATTTTGAGACAACCTAGAAATGAGTCTAGGAATTTAGTTAATAATTCTATGAATAATGATTTTAGATCACCTAGAAAGTTTTTGTCTCAACCTAGGCATATGCATAATCCAAACGTAGTATGCCATTATTGTTCTAAGATCGGACACATAGCTCCCGTGTGTTTTGCTAAACATAGGGACACTTCTTATAATTATGATTATGATTTTTATTTGCCTATCCTCCAAGGACCCAAAAGCTATTGGGTACCTCAATGGTATTACTAGATGCACAAAAGGGTGTGCTTGAAGACTACAAACTTGTAGTGGATGCTCCAAGCATAATTTATAAACATTCTCGTGCCTCACTATTCACCCCCTCTAGTGAAGGGAACTTATTCTAACAATTGGTATCAGAGCCTAACTCTCTACAAGCCTTAACCGGTTGAGAGAACGATCTATATTTTTTGTTGAGAATGTCGTATGCAGGATTAAGTGAAGGACACTCCACCGTTAGACCTCCACTCTTCGATGGAACAAACTACACCTATTGGAAGGAACGAATGAGGATTTACATTCGGTTAATCAACTTCCAACTATGGT
This sequence comes from Cuscuta australis, assembly GCA_003260385.1. NCBI lineage: Eukaryota > Viridiplantae > Streptophyta > Magnoliopsida > Solanales > Convolvulaceae > Cuscuta > Cuscuta australis. Next base: position 322,657 of record NQVE01000201.1, read on the forward strand.
TAATCATCAAAAACGGTGAGACGATGCCAATGAAAAAGGTTGGTGAAACCACCATCCCAAAGAAGGAGGAAGAATATGATGCTGAAGACATCAAGAAGGTAGAAGCTTTTGAAAACGCTAAACACATGATTTTTTGTGCAATTAATCCGGATGACTACCGGAAAGTTTCTTCTTGCTCCACCGCAAAAGAAATGTGGGATAAGCTTGAAGTGACATACGAAGGTACGCCTCAAGTCCGTGAAGCTAAAATTGATTTTCTAACCCATGAATATGAGTTGTTTAAAATCAAGGAAATTGAAAGCGTTGATCAAATGTTCGACCGATTTTTAAAGATCATCAACGATCTCCATGTCCTTGGTAAAACATACTCGAACAAAGATCTTGTTCGAAAAATCCTTCGGAGCCTAACACCAGAATGGCGTTCAAAAGCCGATGCCATATATGAGTCGATTGGTAACACCAATGTCACCATCGATGGTCTTCGAGGTAATCTTAAAACTTATGAATCCACTATTCTTAAACCTTCTCTTGACAAGAGTCCGGTCTCGCTCTCAAAGCCTCATCCTCAAAAAGGGTAGAGGTAAGTGACTCCGATAGCGATGACCATAATCTTTCTTATAACTTGCTCGAGAAGTTCCAAGAGTTTTGAAGAAGAACTTGGGTCCCGAGATTGTAAAGAAAGGGGGAACCTGTTCCAACGTGCTTTGGTTGTGGAGAACTTGGCCAATAAAGCATATTGCCCAACCGCAAGGAAAGAAAAAGAAGGAACGAGCATACATGGCATGGGATTCGGAATTCTGGTGACGAATGCTTATGCTATGCGAATGGAGAGTGCTTCTAACTCTTCTATTGAGATACAGAATTTCTTAATTAAGAAATCTTCAAAAATGGCTCAAGAGAGCTAAGCACAAATTCAGAGCTTTTGGAAGAGGAAAAAGAATCTTTGGAGTCCCGAGATGATAATCTTTGACTCAAAATATTAAGAATGTAAAGGGCCAATGATGAAGATTCTTTCTTTGACCAAAAGTTCTACTTGTTAACCTCTTGTGGAGTCTTTAAAAGTAGAGAATGTAGAACTTAAGAGTACCATTGAAAAAATTAAGGTAGAAGTTAAGAATGATAAACCACCTAGAAGAAGTCTAATCAATACATATGCCAAGTATGTAGTTAGACACTAAAATATCTAGAATGTAATCATAAATGTAGACAAGAACCTACATATGTAATAAGTTTGCAATTAATCCAAGCGTGACATGACCAATAGAAGATGCCTAAGAAAGTATGACTCTATTGACAGTTCTTACACAACTAGAGTCAGATACTGGCTATCACTGATTCTAAATGGTCAGCTAACTACACTAATAGAAATCTATTTGGAATGATGCAAGATCATAGCTTCGGAAAACTACATACGAGAGTACAGTCTTCAAGTATCTACGTGAACGTCATGAAAATGACCATCAAAAGAAATTGTCTGAGATCATGAAGCTTGAAGTAAATGATTTTTGCATATCGAATACGAAGTACGCAAATTGAAAGCTTGATACAGTACCTCTGAAGCTAAATGATTTCTAACCATGAATATGGTGTTTAAATCAGAATTGAAGCGTATCAAATGTCGACGATTTAAAATCATCAACGACTCAGTCCTTGGTAAAAATACTCGAACAAAGATCTTGTTCGAAAAATCCTTCGGAGCCTAACACCAGAATGGCGTTCAAAAGCGATGCCAATATGAGTCGATTGGTAACACCAATGTCACATCGATGGTCTTCGAGTAATCTTAAAACTTATGAATCCACTATTCTTAAACTTCTCTTGACAAGAGTCCGTCTCGCTCTCAAAGCCTCATCTCAAAAGGTAGAGGTAAGTGACTCGATAGGATGACCATAATCTTCTTATAACTTGCTCGAGAAGTTCAAGTTTTTGAAGAAGAACTTGGTCCGAGATTGTAAAGAAAGGAACCTGTTCCAACGTGCTTGGTTGTGGAGACTTGGCCACATAAAGCCATATTGCCAAACGCAAGGAAAAGAAAAAGAAGAACGAGCATACATGGCATGGATTCGGAAAGTTCTGGTGACGAAACTGCCACCTTATGTCTTATGGCTCATGAACGAAATGGAGAGGTAAGTGCTTCTAACTCTTTCTTATTTGAAGAATTACAAGAAGCCTTTCAAGAATTATTTGGTGAATTAAAGAAATCTTCAAAAATGGCCAAAGAGGCTAAGGCAAAAATTCAAGCTTTGGAAGAGGAAAATAAATTTTTGGAAAATGATAATTTTGACCTCAAAAATAAAATTAAGGCAATGAATGAAGATTCTTTCTTTGACCAAAGTTCTACTTGTTCCTCTTGTGAGTCTTTAAAAGTAGAGAATGTAGAACTTAAGAGTACCATTGAAAAAATTAAGGTAGAAGTTAAGAATGATAAACCACCTAGAAGAACTAATAATCCTAGGTATAACAAAATTAATTTTAGAAAGAATAAAAGTAACAAGGTGAGACAACCTAGAATTGACTCTAAGATTTTTACAAATGGTAGAAATATTTTGAGACAACCTAGAAATGAGTCTAGGAATTTAGTTAATAATTCTATGAATAATGATTTTAGATCACCTAGAAAGTTTTTGTCTCAACCTAGGCATATGCATAATCCAAACGTAGTATGCCATTATTGTTCTAAGATCGGACACATAGCTCCCGTGTGTTTTGCTAAACATAGGGACACTTCTTATAATTATGATTATGATTTTTATTTGCCTATCCTCCAAGGACCAAAAGCTATTGGGTACCTCAATGGTATTACTAGATGCACAAAAGGGTGTGCTTGAAGACTACAAACTTGTAGTGGATGCTCCAAGCATAATTTATAAACATTCTCGTGCCTCACTATTCACCCCCCTCTAGTGAAGGGAACTTATTCTAACAATTGGTATCAGAGCCTAACTCTCTACAAGCCTTAACCGGTTGAGAAAACGATCTATATTTTTTGTTGAGAATGTCGTATGCAGGATTAAGTGAAGGACACTCCACCGTTAGACCTCCACTCTTCGATGGAACAAACTACACCTATTGGAAGGAACGAATGAGGATTTACATTCGGTTAATCAACTTCCAACTATGGTTAATCATCAAAAACGGTGAGACGATGCCAATGAAAAAGGTTGGTGAAACCACCATCCCAAAGAAGGAGGAAGAATATGATGCTGAAGACATCAAGAAGGTAGAAGCTTTTGAAAACGCTAAACACATGATTTTTTGTGCAATTAATCTGGATGACTACCGGAAAGTTTCTTCTTGCTCCACCGCAAAAGAAATGTGGGATAAGCTTGAAGTCACATACGAAGGTACGCCTCAAGTCCGTGAAGCTAAAATTGATTTTCTAACCCATGAATATGAGTTGTTTAAAATCAAGGAAATTGAAAGCGTTGATCAAATGTTCGACCGATTTTTAAAGATCATCAACGATCTCCATGTCCTTGATAAAACATACTCGAACAAAGATCTTGTTCGAAAAATCCTTCGGAGCCTAACACCAGAATGGCGTTCAAAAGCCGATGCCATATATGAGTCGATTGGTAACACCAATGTCACCATCGATGGTCTTCGAGGTAATCTTAAACATCTTTCAGTTTTGTCTTTTGGTAAAAACCACCCGTGTACGACGTTGACTTGGTCAACGGTGGTTTTTACCTTAACGACGTGGTTTTCAACATACAAAGCTTATTTTGACATCAAAATAAATTAAATAAGTGTTTTAAACACTTAGTTTTTACTTTGGAGAACTTTTCATTTTTCGGTCGGGTTTCAGTGCCGTTCGGCTAAGCCATGGTTCTAGACAAGCCATCTACCCAGCGATGGTAGAGTTCACCCATGCATGGGAAAGTGATCCCGGGATTCCCGAATCATTTCACCCAGCAATGGGAGATATTACCCATCAATGGGTAAGCAGCCTTCAGCCTAACTGAATTCGAGAACCATGCCAAACAGCGATGGGAAGCTCTACCCATCGCTGTTCAAGCCTTGGTCCAACATTATCACAAGGCAGAATGCCCTTACCCAGCGATGGGAAGCTTTACCCATCGATGGGAACCCAGCGATGGGAAGGCTTAACCATCGATGGGAAGGCTTAACCATCGATGGGAAGGCATGACCGTTGGAAGTCATTTAAGGCTGATTCTTTCCTTATTTGAAAGTCAACCTCCCACCCAGCGATGGGAAGCATTTACCCATCGATGGGTAGGTGACCGTTGGCTTCAAAACTGAAGGAAAATTGGCTTACCAGCGATGGGTAAGTCCCTAACATCGATGGGAAGCCAATATCCTGCAGATCCCAAATCTTTTCAATCCCATAAATCAAGCCAATCACCCATTTAATGTATTGGTCCGTTGGAGCCTTTTTTGGCACTATAAAAAAGGGGTGTTTGGGTCTGCTTTACACAACAATTCACTTCACTTTATTCATATTATCATTGCATCCAAACAACATTATTTTCCATAGCTTTCTAGAGCCAATTTGTGAAGTTTGAGTTGTTCTTGAGCGTATATAGTTTACTCAACATCTACTCTTAAAGAGAGTCTTGTTCTTGAGTGTTCTTAGTGTTGTAAACACGTTTAGGGAAGCTTGTTTCCCTTGGTTGTACGAAGGAAAGGTATTTTCCTTCGGGTTGAAGTCTTGGAGTGCGGTATCTCCGAGCAAGTGTATTGAGGCTCGTGGGACTCGACTTCTCAGGTTGTAATGGTTTGTTAAGCACCCGTAAGCTTAACGGAAGTAGTGTAGCTCGAGAGAGTCTCTCGGGAGGCTGGATTAGTCACAAGTTGTGGTGAACTAGGGTAAATCTTGGTGTGCTCCCTTTACTCCTTTTTATTCCGCTCTTTACTTTATCCCTGCGATTTTTATTCCGCGAAAATTTATAAACATTCTCGTGCCTCACTATTCACCCCCCCTCTAGTGAAAGGCACTTATTCTAACAGCCTATAGGGTATATAATAAATCAACCCGATCCCTTTGGGTCGAGTAAGGTAATTGCAGGTTCAAATTAAATGAAGAAGAAGAGGAAGAACAAATCTTGGAAATTCCTGCACGAGAGACAATATCATTGAAGTTATTGAAAAGGGAGTTGGAACTAGGAACAATTACAATCTTTGTGCATACTATGCGTTCGTTAGTCAATTTGAACCTAAGAACGTAGAAGATGTACTAAAAGATAGTGATTGGATCATATCCATGCAACTAGAGCTTGAGCAATTTGAACGCAACAAGGTTTGGGAACTAGTCGAAAGACCGGAAAACCGACCCGTTGTGGGCACTAAATGAGTTTTTAGAAACAAGCTTGATGAAAATGGTGTTATTATCACCAATAAAAGTCGACTTGTTGCTAAAGGCTATAGCCAAGTTGAAGGACTTGACTATGATGAAACTTTTGCTCCGGTTGCTAGGCTTGAATCTATTCGCATGTTGTTAGCTTTCGCAAGTGCTCTCAATTTCAAACTTTTTCAAATGGATGTTAAAAGTGCTTTTCTAAATGGACGGTTAAAAGAAGTTTACGTTGAACAACCCCCCGGTTTTGAAAATCCTGATTTTCCAAATCATGTTTGTAAACTTCATAAGGCTCTTTATGGACTCAAACAAGCTCCTAGAGCTTGGTATGAGCAGCTTACCGAACATCTCATCTCACATGGATTTGCAAAAGGAAATATTGATTCCACACTTTTTGTCAAAACAAAAGGAAAAGATCTTATCATTGTGCAAATTTATGTTGATGATATTATTTTTGGGTCAACTAATGAAGCCTTATGTAATGAATTTTCAGGAATTATGACAAGTGAATTTGAAATGAGCATGATGAGTGAGTTGAATTTCTTACTTGGACTTCAAATCAAGCAACTTGGAGATGGTATCTTCATTAGCCAAACCAAGTATGCCAAAGAATTAATCATGAAATTCAACCTTGAAGACTCAAAGACATACCCAACTCCAATGAGCACATCTTTGAACCTCGACAACGACGAAAGCGGAAAACCCGTAAGCGAAAAGGTATATCGAGGTATGATTGGATGTTTGCTTTACTTAACTGCATCACCCAAAGAATCACATCTAAACGCTGTCAAGCGAATAATTCGATATGTCAAGGGAACGACCAATATGGGTTTATGGTATCCCAAGAATACGAATTTAAGCTTGATAGGTTTTAGTGATGCAGACTTTGGAGGGTGTCGCATTGATCGGAAAAGCACAAGTGGCACATGTCAATTCATAGGTCATGCACTAGTGTCTAGGTCATCTAAGAAACAAAACTCTGTCGCCCTATCCACCGCCGAAGCGGAATATGTGGCTATGGGTAGTTGTGTTGCTCAAATTTTATGGATGATGCAAACACTTAGTGACTTTAACTTAAAATTTTCAAAAGTGCCTATCTTTTGTGACAATTCGAGTGCAATAAATATTTCCAAAAATCCCGTGTTGCATTCTAGGACTAAACATATAGAAATAAGACATCATTTCATACGTGATCATGTTGCAAAGGGACATATTCAAATTGAATATGTCAATACACTTGAACAACATGCCGACATTTTTAAAAAACCCTTGGATGAAAAACAATTTCTTCATATTTGTTGGGAAATGAGAATGCTTGAATTAAAGTGAATTTAAGGTTCTTATTATCCCATTACAATATAAAAATAAATCGATCAAGTCCAAATGCTCAAAACACGCATCTAGAGGTCGAAACAAAAACTTAAGGATGAGGCACGGTACCCTTGGTGGTACCCCATACCGCCTTAACGGTAGGGCCTACTATTAAAACGGTAGCCAAGTGCCGTTTGGACGCAGATACTGATAGAGGAGATTGGATTTTACACCCTTCACGGTAGCTTGTAACGGTAGCCTATGCCGTTTGTACGGTACCAAGGTACCGCTAGCACGGTACTGAGGTACCGACCGTCACTTCGGGTCAAACTTCCTTTAAAAACCCTAGATCGGCTAAATTCTTCCAGTTTGCACAGTTTCTCTCCCGGTGCCCCCTTCCCGTCTCTCTATCCTGTACTTCAATCAAGGTGTTTTTCATTCCTATTTCATCAATATCATCATCTATTAGCTTCAATTCATAAATTTCTTCATATACTCTCTTCAATTCGTGTATTTGGTGTCCAATTTCTCATTTTTGCCCAAAAATCACCATTTTCTCAAATTCTCTCAAAATGAGTGAAATTGTTTCCGATGTTCAAACCGATGTTCAAGCCGGGTTCAAGGCTTACGCCAACCCACATATTATCAAGGGTAGAACCCTTAAGAAAGATGACATACCCGTTGCCGTTCTTGACCTCATTCATGAACAAGGGTGGAGTTTTTTTCTTCAACTCCAAGCCCCCGTTTATGCGGAGCTTGTTCATGAATTTTATTCTTCATTGAGATACCATAGGTGGTGGTCCCAAAGTGGTGAGATACAAAGTCTAGAGGGGGGGTGAATAGACTTTGTTACAATTTTAAAACTTTTTTGTTTCTTTTGGAAACGTGAAAATAGTGTAAATCTAGAGTTCTTGGGAACTTTAGATTGTGTGCGGAATTTGGTGGGTAGTATGAGCAGTAATCAATATGGATGGGTTAGTTTTCACAATTAATATAATTGCAAGTAAGAGTAAAGATAAAACAGAGAGACACGCAAACTTTAACGAGGTTCGAAGGTGGGGTAATCCTTCTACGTCCTCAAAATCCACTATATAGTTGGTTGTTGAATAAACAACCAACAATTACACTTGTGTGAATTTCTTGTTGGAACACGGGTTTACGCCTTACGTCGTACTAAACTGTGTTCGGTTTTTATGACAGGTTTTGATAATGCCAAACCGCCGCGACATATCGAAGCTAAAGTGAGCAAAACTAAGGCGAAGGAACATGGCATGATGACTTGAGAACCAAGAACCCAGAATCAAGAACGAAGAACTAAAATCGTATTGAGTCGGTCTTAATGTGATCAAGACCGGCACAAAATTCCAAATCTTGGCTCTCTATGCTCAATTCATAAAAATCTCTTTTACATGTTCAAAACTATTTTTTCTTAAGTTTAAACTTGGGTCAAAACACTTGGAGTTCGCCCAAGCCAAAAACCAAGCCATCCGGCGTTCGGCTTTCAGAAACCGGCATTCTGCTTTCGGTTTTCGGCATTGGTTTTTGGCGTTCGAACCAACCAAGTGGTTTTCAACTTTTTATGACTGGTTTTTACCTCTGGGCATATTTAATTAGCTCTCCAACAAAAACGCCTCAAAAACCACTCTCCATTTTTTGTCGTTTAGTAAAAACCATGCGAAATGGCACGAACTTGGTTAGCCGTGGTTTTCAACTAAATGACGTGGTTTTCAAGATGTTTTACTTGTTCTCTTAGAAAAATGCAATAAACAAATGTTTTCTAAACTTGGTTTTTATTTTGGAGAACTTGCACTTTTGACATCGGCTAATGGCGTGACTAAACCAACCATGGGTCTGGCTAAACCAGCCCAACAGCGATGTTGAGGTAATCAACAGCGCTGTCTGGACTGGGTAGCTAAAAACATGGTTTGGCGTTAAGTCTTCCAACAGCGTTGTTGGTCACTAGACATCGCTGTTGAGCCAAGGTTGGATTTCCAGAAACTTCTGGAACAGCGATGTAGGCATCCCTACATCGTCGTCCAACCTAAGACAAAAATATAGTGCATTGGCAGAAAGTTTTTGGACAGCGATGTTGACCGTTAAGCTTAACGAGATAGTAGTGTAGCTCGAGAGAGTCTCTCGGGAGGCTGGACTAGCCACAAGTTGTGGTGAACCAGGGTAAAATTGGTGTGCCTCGTTCTTTTCTCTTTACTTCTCGCTTATTCATTTTTATTCCAGCGATTTCTTGATCAAACGCTATTCACCCCCCTCTAGCGTTGGTCTATTATTCTAACATTTCTGCATGGTATATCTTCGCAAGGCCAAAGTTGCTACTGCACTCGTGTTGGCTTTGTTGTTCCTTCGAAGGTCACGCTTCTTCAACAACTGCAAGATCCGAACAATAGGACCTGCAAGATCAACTTGTGAGAAAGTTGATCTACCCCCTTTTAATCAAGAAGTTTGATCAAAAGTTATATCCTTCAACGTAGTGTGGTACTTGAGGCAAGGAAACCTTCAAGTGTTTACACTATAGCTCTTTGGAAGGAGGAGAAGTTTGCTTCTGGATAAGGAGTTTTAGAAATCTCTCTTTATCAAGCTTTTTGGGCTAACTGTGAATGAGATAGCTTTGTTATTAGAGATTGCTTCGTTGTGTTCGTCTATCTCGTTGTTATTTTTTTATCCAGTCTTCCAAGGTTGCTATTTATAGCTGGATTGGATAATCTATCCGTTGAATCAAAATAGACTATCCGTTGCATTTGCTGGCTTCAATTTTGAATGAAGATTGTGATTGAGGATTCCTCATTGGAGTGGGTGTTTGGACATACCCAATTGTTTGAGGAGGGATTCCTTTTTCCACAGAATCCGTCTTCTAGCTGTTGTTCAAGAATTCTGGACTGTAGAACTTTACTCAGTTTGTCTTCTAGTGCTTGTTTAGGAATTCTGGACGAGCTCTTTAATTTGAGGGGTCCAGACTTTGTTTTCAAGTCATTTGTTCTTGAATCAGCTTAATTATCTTCAATCTAGCCGTTGAAAATCAAGAGATTGATTTTTCCTTACCAACGGGTAGAATTTCTTCATTCAAGACTTAGAATTTTTCTAAGTCTTTTCTCACTTGTCCGCTTCTGAGAGTTCCGATTTTTTCTTGAGGCATCCGGTTCTTTTGCTGACAAATCCGAAAGAGTCATTCACAGACTTCCGGGTGAGAAAGAGATCCGCGCTAGTCTTTCGATTTGAATGACTTAGCCTTCAGCGGGTTGTAGCGAGACATCCGGTTATCATGTAGTGTTCCGGATTAGAGGATCTTCATCTGCTTTGAGAAATCCTTACTTGTCTCTGACATTTCCGATCAAGATATCCAATTTTCATATCACATAGTTTGATTAAGTCTTCGAGCATCAAACCACTTAAAGAAATATCAGAACTTTATTGGAAATCTCAAGAGCTCGGTTTTAACAATATTTCTAAAAAGAAAAATTTCATTGAATATTGGGGGAGGCCTAAAGTCCTTATTACATTCTAAATACATCATCATCAAAATCTATAATATTTTTTCCAACAATTTCCCCCTTTTTGATGATGACAAACAAGTGTTTAAGAGTTCCGGTCGCTGTACTGAGAACTAATTTTATAACTTTCATTTAGTTTCTCATAATATACAGCTTGTTAACAAAAACTCTTAAACAAATACAATTCAAATTACAATAATTCCTAAACCAAGTCTTGTCTTGAAATTTTGTGATATTTTCCGCCATTGACCGTTTTCAGCTTCAGCAGATCTTGCTTATCAGTGCGGATGGCGTTGTGTTTGATAGATCTTTAATATCCAAAGTGGATATTTGATATCTTGGAACCAACATCTCTCCAAAAAGCAAAAACAAGAACAAAAAGAAAGTGGAGGGAAAGGAGGCGGGGGTGGAAGAAAGGAAAAAAGACAGAATGACAAGAAAAAGGTTTTGGAAAAGAGAATTGATTGAAAATAAAAAATAAAATAAGGTTTTTAAAAAAAAATTTGAGAAAGAAAAAAAATGCTTGAGTAAAGGGTGCAGAGACTGCACAAATAAAAGAAAGATAATTTTTTTAAAGAGAATTAGAAGAAACAAAGATGGGGAGAGTGTTGTTTCTAGAGAAGGTGTATGGTGTAATCATGAAAAATACGAGATTTTCACCACAGACCTTCTCTACTGCCGAGATTCTCACCATAGACCTTGAAAGTCTTTTCTTCTCATTAGGCTTTCTCCATTGCCGTCTATGATGGTGAGAAAGAAAAATTTCTCCATTAAGGATAATTTTCTTGGTGTATTTCTCAGACTGTGAGTTTGAAGACTTTTCATATTGAAAGAGTTGTTTGTGATAGGAATGAATTTGGATGTCTTGATTTAAATAGGAGAGGAGGTAGAGAGAGGGGAGGTTCACGGGTTCCACTAATTGGGTAGTTGGAACGGTGAGAGTAAAAGAGTTTCAACTTCCAAGAAGTTGAAAAATCGAAGGAATCTTTTACTAGTTACCAATGTGTTGAAACTATTCAAATTTAAAAATCAGTTAGGTTTGGTTTGAAAAAAAATGTAATTGTTTTGGTTTGGCTAAGCCTGAAAGAGTGGCCCAAAAAAAATATCTATGTACTAAAGGGAAATTATTCCTGTTGGGTTCTCAAGGCCCAAAATAAAACTATCATTTTTCATTCCCTATAGTTCTAATTTCTAAATATGACGAGGTAGTACCAAAAGAAAATTTGTAACTTATCTTAAAAGAAAAAGTGGTAGTATTTTTCCAAAGTCCTGTACATTATGAAAATCCTAAGGACTAGTACTTAAGAGCAAAGTTGGAAATGAACTAAGGATTAAATCTCAGTTTTAAGAAGGCAAATTTTGTAAAGTACCTGAATCGGAGATCTCCAACTTTAGTACTTAAAATGAGGTATCCGGCTTCCGTTGCTTAGAGTTTATCAATAGATCATTGCCAAAAACAATTGAAGCAATTGTTAGCCAAAAACAGTTAAGTTCCCCCTGAATTATATTCCCCCTGAATGTATACGCTTAAGGATAAATCTAAAGAATCACACTTAAAGTGAAGCATAGTAAGCATATTAAGAGAAACATTGAAGCAATGTTTAATCCAAACAAGCAATGTTTAAACAAGAAGGTGTTTTCATCAAAGCAAAACAGTGTTTTCACATACTTCCCCCTGGTTTGATGAAAAAAAGCCTTCACTACTTCCTGCGCTTTGATGATCCGGCAATCTCACTAATGCCTTGCATGTTTCCACACAGTTCTTTGATGCGCCTTATGTTGTTGCGTCTCTCCTCTGTTTGGGCATCATTTGAGAAATGGGAGACAATGGTTCCAACAGCCTCTGTTCCATCCAGTCCAGAGCTAGATAGATGCTGTGTTGAGTTCTCCGGATTAGTTCTCTGAGCTTCGAGGATCAGGTCAGTCATGTTCAGATGCGAAGAAACATAAGAGATTTCTCCTTCCTTGACTGTAATAGGGAGCTCTGGAATCAAGGATGGACTGTGTTGTTGAAGAATCAATTCCATCTTGTGGTTGCCAGAGCTTGTGCTTAAGTGTCTGAACAGTCTGTGTGCTTCCTTCTGATTGTCAATAATAACCTTCAAGTAGTCTTTGGTTACTACTTGATTTGCTGAAGACACTGCTAGGGCTGATCTGATGTCCATTTGGAGAAGGGACATCTGCTTCTGTAAACTAACTGTGACATTTGCTATTTGCTCTCTGATTTTATTGACTTCTTTGAGTTGAAGATAACTGTTAGATGCATATGTCTCCATTGTGTCGTTCACAGAGTTACTCAATAGAGAGATGATCTCTAGAGTCTTGTTTACTGACTTGCTTATCTCCTTGAGATCTGAGCTGTGTTTCTCTTTAGATTTCTCAATCAGCATGTTGTGCCTGGCTTCCATCTGCTCTATCTCTTGCCTAAAGGAGGCATGCTGAAATGCTAGGGCTGATTCAATCAACTCTTGGATCTTCTTTGTCCAGGTTTCCAGTACTTCATCCGGAAGTGTAGAAATGGAAGAGCTATGGAAATGAAAGTTGGTTACCTGATGAGAAGAGGATGTTCTTTGGAAGAGTTGCATAGGAAGAGATTCAGCATCTTCTTGCACATCTTCATCATCATCAATCTTCAGCGTCCTTTCAGATTCTTCTTCTGCTTCATCAAGTATAAAATTTGATATATCCCTAGAGAGGGAGTCTCTTTCTTCACCTTCATTCTGCTCTTCAAAAACAGCTACTGGAGTTTCAGGGGCCTCCATTGTTGCCATTTGAACTTCCTTTTCAGCTTCTGTAGAATTCCTTTGGATTTCTACAGCTTGATCTTCTTGGACTTCATTCGTTTCTGGAGGAGTGGACTGCTCCAGAATTTCTCCTGACTTCTCCAGGATCTCAAGTTCAGGCTGGTTGGAGATCTCACAAGGAGTTGTGCAAATCTCAAGGACTTGAGATTTGAGAGGTTGCTGAATTTCTTCTTCTGATGTTTCTTGGTTCTGTTCTAGTGGAGTAGAGGCTGCATTTTCTTGGTCAGCTTCAGGTAGAACCGTTACAAAGGCAGGTGAGGTTTCCAGAAAGACTGGGAAATCCTCAGCTGTTGTTTCCAAATCAGCCTGTGCTTCAGAAGTGAGAATCATCTGATCTTCTGTGGCTTTTGAGAAGATCGGCTTGTAGACTGAAGGATCTTCATCATCCACTTCAAATTCTGAAGCTGGTGTGGTGGCCAAGTATTCTAGATGCAAGTCTTCATAGTTCCTTTTCCATACTCAGTCATCATCCAAGATTTGTTCACGGTTGTGGTTGACTGGCAAACCCAAGCACTTCTTGATGATCTTCTCATTCTTCAATTGTTGATCCCATCCCAACAACTGCTCTGTTGAATTTCCAACCTTCCAAGCTCTCCAGTCATAGTAGAGCTGCCAGAATTGGTTATCAGCATCATCTGTTTGAGGTTGAGGTGAGGAGGTTGGAAGACTATGGACTTGATGAACTTCTTCTTCAAGTTGTTGAGGACTCTGGTTGTGGGAAGAGTTTTCCTCAACTGGTTCCTTCTCCTTCAACTTATCCGGGTTGACATTTCCAGAAGTTGAGGGATTGGTGATTTTTCTCTTCTTCTTCCTTTGAAGCTCTTCTTGGGCAGTAACTTCTTCCTCTTCCATATTAACCAGAGCAAGATTCTGTGGTGCTTCAACACTAGGAGAGGGAGACACCACATGTTTCCTCTTGGCTATTTTTTCTTCAGATTTATGATGGGAAAATTGTCTGAAGAGGCTTCATCCTCTGTAGTTGTGCTAGCACCAGCTCTGTTTTCCCCTTTGGAAGACAGGTAGTATAGCCAATATCTGGCTTCATACTTCTTTCCTTCAGAAACAGCACCCAAAGACTCCAAGATATGTCCAATGTGCAGCCCAATTTACCTTAGACTTGGTAATGAGGGCATTGATGATGAAGGCCCTCTCTTGGGTGATGTCATCAGCATGTCCTCCACTTCCACACTCGAGGCATGCGATGACCAGTTCAAGGACTAGCTTGTAGTCGTTGTTCAGATTAGCTTTCTTCGCTGGGCCAGAGGGAGCTTGCCCAGAAATTCCAATAATATTCCAATCCAGATTCTTGGCTGGAAGTCTCCCAATTTCAACTCCAGAATTGGGAAGGTGAAGCTTTTCTCCCAATTTCTTCTGCGAAAGCTTTACTTTGGTCCCTCCAACATTGGAGTTGATGATTTGAATCGTCCTCTGTGGGTCCTTCTTTGATTTGACGGTCTTGACCTTTCCATTCTTGTAGAATTCAAGAACTTCGTTCTCATACTTGAATCGAATCTCCATATGAAGGAATTCGGAGAGCTCTTGAGCAGCAATCATCTCCAGATAGAATTGATAGAACGTTATTGAAGAGCACTTGGCTTCCAACTTCTGGAAATGGACATTAGCGCCAACAATCTTCATTTTCTTAGAAATTTGAGTGAGAAGATCTGAATAAATTAGGGTTTTTGAAAATTTTATCAGAAGGTTCTCGCGAAGAATACGATGAAAAATTTGAGTGGGCTGAGTGGGCAGTTGAGATCTGATTATAGTGGCGATTGGGTTTAATTTGGGCGATTTATGCGGCTAGTGGCGATTGGGTTTTTAACTGTTCCCAAGACCACGTGCCTACCCAATATTCTGACAGACGTGGAAAGTGGACTGCCACGTGTACCGCACTCAGTCTAATCGAATTAGACCAATTTTGTGAAGAAAATCGGAAAACTTGGCTTCACTTAGTGGTTTTGTGAAGATATCCGCCAATTGTTCTTCAGTTGAGATATACTCAATTTTGATATGTTTCTTTTCCACATGATCTCTGATTAAGTGATGCTTGACATCAATGTGCTTGGTGCGAGAATGATGCAATGGCTATAGCACTTTGATTGTCACAGAAAATTGTCACTTCTTTTGTCTTGACTCCATAATCCAGTAGTTGTTGCTTTAGCCACAAGATCTGAGCACAACAACTACCAGCAGCAATGTACTCTGCTTCTGTTGTTGATGTAGAGATGGAGTTTTGTTTCTTACTGAACAAAGAAACAAGATTTCCACCAATGAATTGACAACTACCAGATGTACTTTTCCGGTCAACTTTGCATCCGGCGAAGTCAGAATCTGAGTATCCCACTAACTCAAATGTATTGCTCTTAGCATACCATAAACCCATGTTCTGAGTTCCTTTGAAGTATCTAAGAATCCTTTTAGCTGCGATCAGATGACTCTCCTTTGGCTTGGACTGGAATCTGGCACAAACACCTACTGCATATGAGATATCCGGACGAGTTGCAGTAAGATAGAGTAGAGATCCAACAATTCCTCTGTAGAGAGTTTGATCAACATCCTTTCCGTCTACATCCATATCTAGCTTGGTGGATGTACTCATGGGGACAGAAATGGATGACTTTTGATCAACTTTAAATTTCTTGATAAGATCTCTTGTATACTTGGCTTGGTTAATGAGAGTCCCTTCACTTCTCTATTTGATTTGAAGACCAAGGTGTAGGATCGTTTTCTGGAACTTCCCAGTGGGTCACCCATCCTGGGACTATTCCCGTTCCAGCACGCTTAACTATAGAGTTCTGAAGTTAAAGAGGTGCCAAATGCTTCCTAAAACCAATTGGTGATAGGAAGGTGGACACTTTGTATTTAACCATTTTTTGTCATTTAGTAAAAACCATGCGAAATAGCACGAACTTGGTTAGCCGTGGTTTTCAACTAAATGACGTGGTTTTCAAGATGTTTTACTTGTTCTCTTAGCAAAATGCAATAAACAAATGTTTTCTAAACTTGGTTTTTATTTTGGAGAACTTGCATTTTTGACATCGGCTAACGGCGTGACTAAACCAACCATGGGTCTGGCTAAACCAGCCCAACAGCGATGTTGAGGTAATCAACAGCGCTGTCTGGACTGGGTAGCTAAAAACATTGTTTGACGTTAAGTCTTCCAACAGCGATGTTGGTCACTAGACATCGCTGTTGAGCCAAGGTTGGATTTCCAGAAACTTCTGGAACAGCGATGTAGGCTTTCCTACAGCGCTGTCCAAC
The DNA here is from genome assembly GCA_003260385.1 of Cuscuta australis. Taxonomy (NCBI): domain Eukaryota; kingdom Viridiplantae; phylum Streptophyta; class Magnoliopsida; order Solanales; family Convolvulaceae; genus Cuscuta; species Cuscuta australis. Next base: position 338,853 of record NQVE01000201.1, read on the forward strand.
CTAAGCCAAAAATATAGTGCATTGGCAGAAAGTTTTTGGACAGCGATGTTGACCCAGCAACAACGCTGTCAGGCCAAACTTCCATCTCCAAAGGCAGACCTAAAAAGCGATGTTCTAGGATAGAACATCGATGTAGAGACCTGACCGTTGGAAGGAATTTAAGGCTAAAACTTTCCTTGTTTGGAAGTCAACAGCCAAAACAGCGATGTAGGGGTTTTGGACATCGCTGTTGGCATGACCGCTGCTTCCCAATTTTTAAAAATCAAGCCTAGAACAGCGATGTCCAGGCCTAGGACAGCGCTGTCTAGGTGAATCTCAGCAGATCCAATTTTAATCAAATCCCACAAATTATGCCAATCACCCCTTAAATACTTTGGTCCGTTGGAGCCTATTTTTCTACTATAAAATGGGGTGTTTGGGTCTGTTTTACATATCACATTACTTCACAACTCCTACTCTTTCATTGCAAATCATTCTTCACTCTTTCATAGCTTTCGAGAGCCATTTTTTGTGAACCCTATGTTGTGTTCTTGAGCGTTCTTTGTTTACTCATTATCCACTCTAAAAGAGAGTATTGTTCTTGAGTGTTTTTAGTGTTCTTAGACACTTGACAAGAGAAGGTATCTCTCTTGTTGTTCGAAGGAAGGGTTGTTTCCTTCGAAGGTTCGTTGAGGTTCGTGTGACTCGAATTCTCAAGTTGTACGGGTTTGTTAAGCACCGTTAAGCTTAACGAGATAGTAGTGTAGCTCGAGAGAGTCTCTCGGGAGGCTGGACTAGCCACAAGTTGTGGTGAACCAGGGTAAAATTGGTGTGCCTCGTTCTTTTCTCTTTACTTCTCGCTTATTCATTTTTATTCCTGCGATTTCTTGATCAAACGCTATTCACCCCCTCTAGCGTTGGTCTATTATTCTAACAATTGGTATCGGAGCCTAACTCGCGTCCAAACTTAACCGTTTGAGAGTAAAGCGATAATGGGCTCTTCTTCTAGAAATCTCTATGAAGGAATTGGAGAAGATCAATCAACCTCTAGGCCACCTCTCTTTGATGGCACCAACTACTCTTATTGGAAGGAACGGATGAGAATCTATATTCGTTCCACCAACTTCCAATTGTGGTTGGTGATCAAAAATGGCGAAGAAATCCCTATGAAGAAAGTGGGAGAAACCACGGTCCCAAAGACCGAAAACGAATTTGATGCCGAGGACATCAAGAAGATCGAAAACTATGCAAAGGCCATCAATATGCTATATTGCGCGGTCAACCCCAATGACTACCGAAAGATCTCCTGTTGCACAACCGCCAAGGAGATGTGGGACAAGCTTGAAGTGACGTACGAAGGTACCGATCAAGTTCGCGAAGCCAAGATCGACTTTCTCACCCAAGAGTACGAGATGTTCCGGATGAAAGGTGAGAAAATTGATGACATGTTCGACCAGTTCTCAAAGATCATCAACGATCTTCATGCTCTCAAAAAGACCTACACCAACAAGGATCTTGTGAGGAAAATCCTGCGGAGTCTCACACCCGAATGGAGGTCAAAAGCCGATGCAATCTACGAATCCATCGGAGTCTCCAACGTCACCATCGACGGGCTAAGAGTTAATCTTAAAACCTATGAATCTACTATTCTAACCCCGTCTTTGGATGAACAAAAGAAAAAGGGGATAGCTCTCAAAGCCACCAAGGAACCGATGGAAGAGGCTTCAAGCGATGACGACAATGAATTTGGGCTCGTCATCAAAAAGTTCCACAAGTTCATGAAGAAGGAATTTGAGCGAAAGGGAAGGAAGCACGACGGTCCTCCCAAATGCTACGGCTGTGGCGAGATTGGCCACATCAAGCCAAGGTGTCCAAAGGCCAAACACGGCAAGGACAAGCCTGGCTTCAAGAAGCAAAGGGCCTACATCTCTTGGGGTGGCGATTCCGGCGACCAATCAACCGACCAAGAGGAGGACGAAGCTGCAAATCTCTGCCTCATGGCACACGAAGATCAAAGCGACGACGTCCAAGAGGTATGTAACATTTCTTCCGACTCTTATACTTTTGAAGAAATGCAAGAAGCACTTCATGAACTCTATGAGGAATTTGTTAGCGCTTCTAAAACAAATAAATCTTTGAACAAACGACTTTCTTTACTTGAAAACGATTTTGAAAAATTGGAAAAAGAAAATGAAACACTTAAACAAGAAAACAATTTTTTTGGAAAAAGAAGCGCTAACAAACCAGAAAGCTCATCAAGTGAATGTGGGTCTTGCAAAGCTTTAAAAGAGCAAGTCGCTAAACTTGAGAGCACGGTCAAGAAATTTAATACTCCTCATAAAGACTTAAATTTACTTCTTGACCCTATGCATTTTTCTAAGGAAGGAATAGGTTTTGATAAAAATAAAGCTAAAGATAATGTTGAGCCACCACCTAGACAATCATCCAAGGTTCAACATAAGAAAGCTAAAAATCAAGATAATAGAAAATCTAGTCAACCTAAGGACACCAGACAACCTAGACTAAAACCTAAAAATTAAAACGGTCATGGTAGACAACCTAAGAAAAATGATTTTGTGCATAAAAAAGAATTTTCTCAAATAAGAAGAAATAATGCTAGAACACCTAGAAGAAGCCAGTTTCAAAATTTCCAAAAACCAATATTTTCACAAAATAGGAACAAAATGGTTAAACCTTTTAACTATTATGAACCTAGGCACATGTACAACCCCAATGTAGTCTGTCATTATTGTAATAGGATATGCCATATTGCTCCCGTTTGTTACACTAGGCATATGCACCTCTCACAAAATCAAGCACACTACCATCACACACCTAACATCCGAGGACCCAACGTAAATTGGGTACCTAAAACTCATTGATGTGTTTTATAGGTGTGCCTGAAGGCATCGAGTGTACTTTGGTACCTTGATAGCGGATGCTCCAAGCACATGACCGAGGATGCATCCAAGTTTCTCCAAATCAAACCCGCTAAAGGAGGAAACGTAGTTTTTGGAGACAATAGCAAGGGAAAAATTATCGGCGTTGGTTCAGTAGGTAAATCTGAAAACTCCTCTATAGATAATGTCTTGCTTGTTAAAGATCTTAAACACAATCTCTTGAGCATAAGTCAATTATGTGACAAGGGAAACCGTGTGACCTTCGATTCAAAATCATGCACGGTAGAACGCCTTAGTGATAATAAGGTCATTCTACGTGGTGATAGAATCGATAACATATATATGGTTAACTTAGACAAATCTCCTTCCGGCTTTGCTAAGTGCCTCATGAGTAAAGAGGAAGACACTTGGTTATGGCACCGAAGGGTAGCTCATATGAACATGAACCTTTTGAACAAATTGGTCTCACAAGACTTAGTAATTGGCATTCCAAAACTTAAGTTTGAAAAAGACACCATATGTGATGCATGTCAAAAGGGGAAGCAAGTTCGGGCTTCGTTTAAATCTAAGAACGTTGTTTCAACGTCTAGACCGCTTCAACTTTTGCACATGGATCTCTTTGGTCCTTCTAGAACGAAAAGCTTTGGTGGCAATTACTTTGCGTTTGTGATTGTCGATGACTACTCTAGGTTTACATGGACCTTGTTTCTTACTCATAAAAGTGAAGCATTTCATGTTTTCAAAAATTTTCTAAAGAAAGTTCAAAATGAAAAAGAAACAACCATAGTAGCCATAAGAAGCGACCATGGGGGAGAGTTCGAACGAAATCTGTTCTCAGATTTGTGTGACGAACTTGGCATTGATCATAACTTCTCAGCCCCACGTACACCACAACAAAATGGAGTGGTGGAACGTAAGAATAGATGTCTCGAAGAGATGGCTAGAACTATGATCAATGAGGCAAAAATCCCTAAGTATTTTTGGGCGGATGCCGTGAGTACCGCGAGCTACGTGTTAAACCGAGCCGTCATTCGACCGATACTCATAAAAACGCCCTATGAGCTATACAAAGGGAGAAAGCCAAATCTTTCCCATCTTCGAGTCTTTGGTTGCAAATGTTTTATTCATAATAACGGCAAAGATAACTTGGGAAAATTTGATGCCAAGTCGGACGAAGGGATTTTTCTTGGCTATTCTCTTCGCAGCAAGGCCTATAGAGTATTTAATAAACGTACTTTGACTATTGAGGAGTCCCCTCATATTGTATTTTCCGAAGATAATACTCGCTTGGCGAGAAAGGCTATTTGTGATGATCTTGCAGATTCATTAGAGAGAGTACACCTTGAAGATGATGAAGAAGACACACCATTATACACCAACCCGCAACCACAACCAGAGGAAACACCTCAAGTGATGGTCGAAAGTGAAGACCAAGCAGACGAAGAAGAACAAGAGGAAGCCCAGGAACAAGAGGAAACCGAGCTTCCCATCGCTTGGAAAATGCACAGGAACCATCCACTTGACCAGGTAATCGGCAGCATCAACCGCGGGGTAAGTACTCGTAACTCTCTTAGGGACACCGTAGGACACATGGCTTTTGTATCTCAAATTGTACCTACAACCATTTCCGAAGCAATAAACGATGAACATTGGACCTTGGCTATGCAAGAGGAGCTAAACCAATTCAAACGGAATGATGTTTGGGAATTGGTGCCAAGGCCCGATGATCGAACGATTATTGGTACGAAATGGGTGTTCCGTAACAAACTTGATGAAAATGGAATAATCACTATAAACAAAGCTAGGCTCGTAGCTAAAGGCTACAATCAAGAAGAAGGCATTGATTTCGAAGAAACTTATGCACCTGTGGCACGTTTAGAAGCTATTCGTTTACTTCTTGCTTTTGCTTCGTCTATGAATTTTAAACTTTATCAAATGGATGTTAGGAGTGCCTTCCTCAATGGTTTTATTCAAGAGGAAGTGTATGTTGACCAGCCCCCAGCGTTTGAGGACTTTGAGTTTCCCGATCACGTCTTCAAACTCAAGAAAGCGCTCTACGGTCTTAAACAAGCACCACGTGCTTGGTACGAACGTTTGAGTAAATTTCTTTCGGATAGTGGTTTCCAAAGGGGAAAGGTTGACACTACACTTTTTATCAAGAGTAAAAACAATAACATCCTTTTGGTTCAAGTTTATGTAGACGACATTATATTCGGTGCTACTAACGAGTCTTTGTGCAAGGAATTCTCGACGCTAATGACTAGCGAATTTGAAATGTCAATGATGGGCGAGCTCACATTCTTTTTGGGACTCCAAGTTAAGCAAATGAAAGAGGGAACGTTCATTTGCCAAGCTAAATACTGCAAGGAGCTCCTAAAACGGTTTGAAATGGACAACGCCAAAGCCATGGCAACCCCGATGAGCACGTCTGACCATCTTGACAAAGACGAGAAAGGTAAGGAAGTAGAGGTCAAAAAGTATCGAGGTATGATCGGATCCCTTCTTTATCTTACCGCTAGTAGGCCGGATATCATGTTTAGCGTATGCCTTTGCGCGAGGTATCAATCATGTCCGAAGGAATCGCACTTAACCGCAGTGAAACGGATCATGAAGTACCTTGTCGGCACGGTTAACGTTGGACTATGGTATCCAAAAGGCTCTTCTTGTCATCTCGTCGGCTACTCCGACTCGGACTTTGCCGGTTGCAAATTGGACCGTAAAAGTACAAGTGGGACTTGCCACTTACTTGGTAGTTCCTTAGTCTCATGGTTTAGCAAGAAACAAGTCAGTGTTGCGTTATCCACAACCGAAGCGGAGTATGTAGCCGCCGGTAGTTGTTGTGCTCAAATCCTTTGGATGAAGCAACAACTCGTGGATTATGGCATTAGTATCAATCACGTTCCTCTTCGTTGTGATAATACTAGCGCCATAAGCTTGTCGAAGAACCCCGTTCATCACTCAAGGACGAAACACATTGACATTAGGCATCATTTCATTAGAGATCATGTTCTCAAAGGTGATGTCAAAATTGAGTTTGTTGAAACACACAACCAATTAGCCGACATTTTCACAAAACCTTTAGAGAAAGAGTCGTTCTTTCGCATTCGAAGTGAACTCGGAATCCTTGACTCCACGATGATCTAAGTTGTGCATCTAAATTTATTAAACATTTACTAACTTGAGCGTCGGAGAACTTTTTCTTTTTTTGCAGGTACCCCGTTCATGAAATCAGGGGGAACCATGCAAACAGCGCTGTCCAGGAGACACAACAGCGATGTTGAGGGAAACACCGCCATGCAAAAAAAATATCCGTTGCACCTTCATTTATTGCTCCAACAGTCATATTTTTTGAAATTTTGGACGTTGGAGGCCTCCTTTTCTTTAAATTGGAGCCTCCACTCCTCATTTTTACACACACAAACACCAATTCTCTCCATTCTTCTTGCATATCTCACTCTACTTACAATCTTTTTCTTCTTCCTCTTCATCATGGGCAAAGACAAGAGCAGGGCCGCCGAGGAGGAGCGCACCCGAGGAGCCTACATCATCCTCCGAGGAGCGCCTCTACTATGGAGATGGGTCATACCTTTGGTTTGATTCCGAGGAGGAGCGCACCCGGTTCCTCACCTTTTTTCTCTAAACGGGTTGTGGCTCCCCCACGGATCATCCCGGAGCGCTACCCGGAACTGTAGGGCTACGACGAACTTGACGCACAGCTTCATCAAGCCGGCCTTTGGCCGTTCGTCTCCCGGGCGCGCAAGGAGATCAACCCGGCGCTGATCCGGGCCTTCTACTCCAACCTCCGGCGTGAGGACGACGTGCTCTACTCGCTTGTCAAGAGCACGCCGATTGAGCTCACTGTGGAGCAGCTTGGGCGCATCGCCGGCCTCCCCTTCCAAGGCGACGATGTGTCTCACTATGGCGGAGAGGACTGGGTGCTCAACAACGAGGGCCTTATCCTCAACGAGCTTGGCATCACCGAGCTCATCCGCCATGCCACGGGCCGCCCCACCATCCACTCCGCTAACCCCGATGGCCGTCTTCTTCTTTACATCGTCTCCCGGATCATCAAACCCAGGAAGCACGGCCACACCATCATGTCCGGTGAAGATCTCAAGCTCATCCATGCGATCATGCACTCGGCCCCAATCAATTGGGCAAAGTTTGTCATGATCAACATGACGATTGCCGCGTCCACCGACCACGACCACCTCCTCCCGTACCCGTTCGTGGTGATGGACATCCTTGAACGGTTTAAGGTGACCACCACCGTTGGCCCACTCACAAAGGCCACGAAGATTTGGGCGGTCAGCACCCAAACCTTCAAGAAGCGGACGGACAACGCCGGACCTGCCACTGCCGTGCAACGGCGCCGTTCTGCTGCTGGCCCAGCCGAACCCCAGGCCCGGGCCAACCTTGCCTCTATCGCCGACTCCCTCAACCGGCTTCACTTCAAAGTTGACGGGATGGATGGCTACCTTGAGCGGCTCGACGAGGCTGTTCAACGCCAAGGGCACACCATGAACGCATACTTCCAACGCGTTAACTACGTCCCCCCACCGTACCATGGCACGTTCTTTGGGCAAGTATACGGTGACGAGGACGAAGAGGATGGCTCCTACGCCCCGTCAAGCTCCCCGGACGAGGACGAGTTCGACGATGCCGTTGACGGTGATGAGATGGACGACGACGACGACGAGGAGGAAACCGAAGACGAAGACTAGGCCACTCCTGGAATTTCTATCTCTTTTGTTTTAATTATCATGTCTCTTAATGCTTCCGTTGTACTACGCTATTTCCCATCTTCAATAAATAAAAATTATCTTTTATCTTTTTGTTAATGTCAAAAGGGGGAAGAAAAGGGCTATGCATATACTAAGGGGGAACGTCTCTATAAACGAGACCGTTTGATTTTAATCCAGCTAATTTTTTTTAAGCACAAATTAAGGGGGAACTTTTTTTTCACATTTTTTGAAAAACAAATATCCCTTAGTATGCATATCCCGGTCTTGTTTGCCATTATCAAAAAGGGGGAAATTGTTGGAACACGGGTTTATGCCTTACGTCGTACTAAACTGTGTTCGGTTTTTATGACAGGTTTTGATAATGCCAAACCGCCGCGACATATCGAAGCTAAAGTGAGCAAAAATAAGGCGAAGGAACATGGCATGATGACTTGAGAACCAAGAACCCAGAATCAAGAACGAAGAACTAAAATCGTATTGAGTCGGTCTTAATGTGATCAAGACCGGCACAAAATTCCAAATCTTGGCTCTCTAGGCTCAATTCATAAAAATCTCTTTTACATGTTCAAAAATATTTTTCTTAAGTTTAAACTTGGGTCAAAACACTTGGAGTTCGCCCAAGCCAAAAACCAAGCCATCCGGCGTTCGGCTTTCAGAAACCGGCATTCGGCTTTCGGTTTTCGGCATTGGTTTTTGGCGTTCGAACCAACCAAGTGGTTTTCAACTTTTTATGACTGGTTTTTACCTCTGGGCATATTTAATTAGCTCTCCAACAAAAACTCCTCAAAAACCACTCTCCATTTTTTGTCGTTTAGTAAAAACCATGCGAAATGGCACGAACTTGGTTAGCCGTGGTTTTCAACTAAATGACGTGGTTTTCAAGATGTTTTACTTGTTCTCTTAGCAAAATGCAATAAACAAATGTTTTCTAAACTTGGTTTTTATTTTGGAGAACTTGCATTTTTGACATCGGCTAACGGCGTGACTAAACTAACCATGGGTCTGGCTAAACCAGCCCAACAGCGATGTTGAGGTAATCAACAGCGCTGTCTGGACTGGGTAACTAAAAACATGGTTTGGCGTTAAGTCTTCCAACAGCGATGTTGGTCACTAGACATCGCTGTTGAGCCAAGGTTGGATTTCCAGAAACTTCTGGAACAGCGATGTAGGCTTCCCTACAGCGCTGTCCAACCTAAGCCAAAAATATAGTGCATTGGCAGAAAGTTTTTGGACAGCGATGTTGACCCAGCAACAGCGCTGTCAGGCCAAACTTCCATCTCCAAAGGTAGACCTAAACAGCGATGTTCTAGGATAGAACATCGATGTAGAGACCTGACCGTTGGAAGGAATTTAAGGCTAAAACTTTCCTTGTTTGGAAGTCAACAACCAAAACAGCGATGTAGGGGTTTTGGACATCGCTGTTGGCATGACCGCTGCTTCCCAATTTTTAAAAATCAAGCCTAGAACAGCGATGTCCAGGCCTAGGACAGCGCTGTCTGGGTGAATTTCAGCAGATCCAATTTTAATCAAATCCCACAAATTATGCCAATCACCCCTTAAATACTTTGGTCCGTTGGAGCCTATTTTTCTACTATAAAATGGGGTGTTTGGGTCTGTTTTACATATCACATTACTTCACAACTCCTACTCTTTCATTGCAAATCATTCTTCAATTTTTCATAGCTTTTGAGAGCCATTTTTGTGAAGCCTGTGTTGTGTTCTTGAGCGTTCTTAGTTTACTCATTATCCACTAAAAGAGAGTATTGTTCTTGAGTGTTTTTAGTGTTCTTAGACACTTGACAAGAGAAGGTATCTCTCTTGTTGTTCGAAGGAAGGGTTGTTTCCTTCGAAGGTTCGTTGAGGTTCGTGTGACTCGAATTCTCAAGTTGTACAGGTTTGTTAAGCACCGTTAAGCTTAAAGAGATAGTAGTGTAGCTCGAGAGAGTCTCTCGGGAGGCTGGACTAGCCACAAGTTGTGGTGAACCAGGGTAAAATCAGTGTGCCTCGTTCTTTTCTCTTTACTTCTTGCTTATTCATTTTTATTCCTGCGAATTCTTGATCAAACGCTATTCACCCCCCCTCTAGCGTTGGTCTATTATTCTAACACAAGGAAGTAGTTGAGTTCCCCCATCATGCTCATCTCAAATTTTCCTTGCATGAGGGTGGAGAACTTGGTGCAAAGATTTTCCTTAGTTGAGCAAAATATGATGTCGTCCACATAGATCTGGACCAACAAGAGATCTTCTCCATCTTGTAGTTTGAATAATGTCTTGTCAATGACTCCTTTGTTAAATCCATTGTCTATAACGAATTGAGACAATGTATCATACCAAGCTCTTGGTGCTTGTTTGAGTCCATACAGCGCCTTTTTGAGTCTATACACTTGATCTCCTTTAGTGTGTAACTCAAATCTTGAAGGTTGTTCCACATAAACTTCTTCCTCAAGGTTTCCGTTGAGAAATGTGCTTTTGACATCCATTTGATAGACTTTGAAGTCTTTGTGAGTAGCAAAGGCTAGAAACAACCTTATAGCTTCAAGTCTAGCAACTGGAGCGAAGGTTTCATCAAAATCTATACCTTCTTCTTGACAATATCCTTTGGCAACCAACCGGGCTTTGTTTCTGACAACAACGCTGTTTTCATCCATCTTGTTCCGGAAGACCCACTTTGTCCCAATGACATGTTGATGAGTAGGTCTGGGAACAAGTTTCCAGACGTTATTTCTGGAAAATTGGTTGAGTTCTTCTTGCATTGCATTGATCCAATCAGAATCAGCTAGAGCTTCTTCAATATTCTTAGGTTCCACTTGTGATATGAAACAAGAAAGCATAGCTTCTAGATTCTGTTGGGCACTCCTTGTGCGAACGCCAGATTGAATATCTCCAATGACTTGTTGGGGAGGATGATCCCTTAACCAACGAAGATTGTGTTGATTAGGGTTGACTGGTTGATCTAGTTCAGCTTCTGGTTGAAGAACAGACTTTGTTGGTAATTCCAGATGGATTGGCACTGGGTCACCTTTTCCGGAATTGTCGCTCTTTGAGTGATCCGGAATAATGGAAGGCTGGCCGAGATTTCCGGTAGGCTCAGCACCGTCTGAATCCGGATTTCTTTGTGAAGTCTTCAGTGGTAGACTTCCGAATGGAATGAAATCCGTAGGCTTCATTCTATCTCCTTCATTGATTTCTTCATCCTTGTCTGAGAGATCCAGAACCTCATGATTATGCTTTGATGGCTTGTCAACCACATGTTTTTCATCAAAAATAACATGTATTGACTCCTCAGTGATCATGGTTCTTTTGTTGAAGACTCTGAACGCCTTGCTCACCATAGAATATCCAAGGAAGATGGCCTCATCTGATTTCTCATCAAAAGTGTTCACATGATTCTTCCCGTTGTTTAACACAAAACACTTGCTCCCAAAAATATGGAAATATGATATGTTGGGCTTTCTCCCGTTCCACAATTCATAGGGAGTTTTGTTGTGCCTTTTATAAATCATACTCCTATTTTGAGTATAGCAAGCTGTGTTAACAGCTTCAGCCCAGAACCTCTTTGGCAAAGAAGCTTCGGCTAGCATGGTCCTTACTGCTTCTTTCAAGGTTCTGTTTCTTCTTTTAGCTACACCATTCTGTTGAGGCGTTCTTGCTGCAGATGTCAAATGAAGAATTCCGTTTTCTTCACAGTAATGAATGATGATTTCATTCAGGAATTCTGTGCCTTTGTCAGATATGATCTTCTGGATGGTCTGACTTGCTTGGTTTTGAATCAGCTTCTTGCAGTTTGTGAGCTTCCCTTGAGTTTCCTTCTTGCTATTGAGGAAGATTGTCCACGTGTATCTTGAGTAATCATCAACTACCACTAAGACATATTGTAACACCCTAATCCGTCCAGGTCTGCAGCCCCTTTCGGACTAAAGTATTGATTTGGTAATTGTGATAATTTAAAACATTTCAAACATTTTTATTTATAAATAAATAATATTCCATACATAATTGTAGAGAAATACAGAGTGTTTAAATAAAATGCAGAAGCGACTTTAAAATATGTCTCATCCACCACGACTGTCTCGCCCCTTCTACTGCCAGGAATCAGCCAATCATTCATTCTGCCTACCTGCGTGTAGCAAATAAAACACACTACACGCTCAGCGGTGAAGCTGAGTAAGCATAATCTAAAGCGACGAACATTCACATAAATTGAATCTCGATTCATAATCAACCATTTGATATCATGCACACAATATATAATTCAAACATTCATGATATTCTCAATATTTTATTCCAAGTCATTTGATATTCAATATCTCAACAATCCTCTTTGAGGTCTGTCCAGCTTCCTATAGTTCTTAGGAGGGACTACCTTTTTGGGAATTTCTGTGGGCTTCTCCTTTTCCTTTCCTTTCTGCTTATTGGATTTGCCAGTAGGTTTAGGAGGGATAAAAGTTGTTCTCCCTTTCCTTTTGGAACTGGAGGGGTCAAACCCAAGTCCTTCACGACCCTTTTGTTTGGTCGCTTCAAGAAGCTTATCCACTGCTTCTTTGGACTTAAGTATCCCAAGCTCCTTGTTTAGGGATTTCACCTTTTCAGAGAGAGATTTATTTTCAGTCTTGAGTTGAGTGATCTCATCTAGTTGACTTTTCCGACCTTCAGTCAACTTGAGATTCTCTTCACTCAGTAGCTTGTTCTCCTCTGTTAAGGATGAGTGTTTGAGATTTATTTCTTCAAAATCTTTCATCATCTTTTTGAACTTGTCAAAAAGACTTTCAGAAGTTGGTACGCTTTCATAAGAAGATGAACAGGAGGTTTGAGAGGTTACCTCTTGTTCGGCATCATCTTTGGCCATAAGACAGAGAGTGTCATCTTCTGACATAGTCCACCGATCCTCATGGTTGGACTTCTCAGCTCTGCGCTCCATGCAGACGAGGGCTTCTTCATCCGAGATTGAGCTAGATGACTCGTCACTTTCAGCTGCAACCATTGCTTTCTTCTTCTTTTCGTTCCTTTCTCTTTCTCCGTACTTCTCCACCTTTGGGTACGGGCACGCTGACTTCCAGTGACCAGGTTTCCTGCAGTTATAACATAAATAAGATTCAGGAGGGGAGTCACTTACCTGTGGCTTTTCCTTGGATGGCCTTCTAACTGAGTCAGCTTTCTTGAAAAAACTTCTTGAACTTCTGGAATTGTTTGACCATCATGGAAAATTCCTCATCATAGTTCTCCATTCTTGAGCTTGATGGCTGGCTGGAGGAAGGTGTGTCACAGTTCCTTGGGCATGTCCCTTCACTCGGTGGGACTCTGGGAGTTGTCATCAATGCCTTGGGGAAGGGAGTGACTTGTTCTTCCTTCTTCTTCATCAGCTCATGCTCATAGGTTCTGAGCTCATCAAGGAGACCTTGGACAGTGTAGTTCTCTAGGTTTCTTCCTTCTTCCATGGCTGTGGCTTTGGTGTACCACTCAGTTGGAAGAGATCTCAGTAACCTTACATTCTTTTCTTTGGGAGAAAGAATGTGGTTAAGTGATGCAAGATCATTTAAGATTTTGTGGAATCTTTCATCCAACATATCAAATGATTCTCCGGAAAGCATTTTGAAGCTTTTGAACTTTTCAAGCAGGACTTCTATCTTCTGCTTTCTCAGGTCCTCCGATCCCTCACACAGCTTCCCAAGACCTTGCCAAATCTCCATGGCAGTCTTGAGATGCTTGATCTTGGAGAAGGTGATGGGATCAAGTTTCTTGAAGATGGCTGCTTTGGCGACGTTGTCCAGATTGTGCTTCTTGCAATCTCTATCATCCCATTTCTCCTTGGGCTTTGGAATGTACTGAACAACATCAGGATTGGCTGGATTCCACTCAGGGTTCTCCATTTGGATTTTCAAGGGTCCATCCTCAAGCACCATCCACATGCAATCATGTAGGGCGTAAAGGTGTGCTTCCATCATGATCTTCCAATCATCATAACCTAGAAGAGAAAACTTGGGCAAACCATGATCCATATTGTTCACCATTATGATCGCTTCTCGTTAATCTAAATGTAGATTATGAGAAGTTTGCTCTGATACCAATTGGTGGTCCCAAAGTGGTGAGATACAAAGTCTAGAGGGGGGGGTGAATAGACTTTGTTACAATTTTAAAACTTTTTCGTTTCTTTTGAAAACGTGAAAATAGTGTAAATCTAGAGTTCTTGGGAACTTTAGATTGTGTGCGGAATTTGGTGGGTAGTATGAGCAGTAATCAATATGGATAGGTTAGTTTTCACAGTTAATATAATTGCAAGTAAGAGTAAAGATAAAAGAGAGAGACACGCAAACTTTAACGAGGTTCGAAGGGGTAATCCTTCTACGTCCTCAAAATCCACTATGTAGTTGGTTGTTGAATAAACAACCAACAATTACACTTGTGTGAATTTCTGCACGGTATATCTTCGCAAGGCCAAAGTTGCTACTGCACTCATGCTGGCTTTGTTGTTCCTTCGAAGGTCACGCTTCTTCAACAACTGCAAGATCCGAACAATAGGACCTGCAAGATCAACTTGTGAGAAAGTTGATCTACCCCCTTTTAATCAAGAAGTTTGATCAAAAGTTATATCCTTCAACGTGGTGTGGTACTTGAGGCAAGGAAACCTTCAAGTGTTTACACTATAGCTCTTTGGAAGGAGGAGAAGTTTGCTTCTGGATAAGGATTTTTAGAAATCTCTCTTTATCAAGCTTTTTGAGCAACTGTGAATGAGATAGCTTTGTTATTAGAGATTGCTTCGTTGTGTTCGTCTATATCGTTGTTATTTTTTTTTCTCCAGTCTTCCAAGGTTGCTATTTATAGCTGGATTGGATAATCTATCCGTTGAATCAAAATAGACTATCCGTTGCATTTGTTGGATTCAATTTTGAATGAAGATTGTGATTGAGGATTCCTCATTGGAGTGGGTGTTTGGACATACCCAATTGTTTGAGGAGGGATTCCTTTTTCCACAGAATCCGTCTTCTAGCTGTTGTTCAAGAATTCTGGACTGTAGAACTTTACTCAGTTTGTCTTCTAGTGCTTGTTTAGGAATTCTGGACGAGCTCTTTAATTTGAGGGGTCCAGACTTTGTTTTCAAGTCATTTGTTCTTGAATCAGCTTAATTATCTTCAATCTAGCCGTTGAAAATCAAGAGATTGATTTTTCCTTACTAACGGGTAGAATTTCTTCATTCAAGACTTAGAATTTTTCTAAGTCTTTTCTCACTTGTCCGCTTCTGAGAGTTCCGATTTTTTCTTGAGGCATCCGGTTCTTTTGCTGACAAATCCGAAAGAGTCATTCACAGACTTCCGGGTGAGAAAGAGATCCGCGCTAGTCTTTCGATTTGAATGACTTAGCCTTCAGCGGGTTGTAGCGAGACATCCGGTTATCATGTAGTGTTCCGGATTAGAGGATCTTCATCTGCTTTGAGAAATCCTTACTTGTCTCTGACATTTCCGATCAAGATATCCAATTTTCATATCACATAGTTTGATTAAGTCTTCGCGCATCAAACCACTTAAAGAAATATCACAACTTTATTGGAAATCTCAAGAACTCGGTTTTAACAATATTTCTAAAAAGAAAAATTACATTGAATATTGGGGGAGGCCTAAATTCCTTATTACATTCTAAATACATCATCATCAAAATCTATACTATTTTTCCCAACAATAGGCAAGACCCTTCCATTACCGCCGTTGTTGCCGGTAAAACCTTCGGATTCAACACCCAAAACCTTTCCCAATAGTTCCACCTAGAGCATCAAGGAGTCTCCTCTTATTGCAAAAAGGGGTGGATTTCCGACTCACAAGACTTCAACGTGGATTTTTTCCTATGTGTTCTCAACAATATTGCTCTTGACCATGTCTTTGAGGACCCAGACTATTTCCATTGTCGGCCCAACGTCCAAGACTTGACCGCAAATCGGTTCATTCTCCTAAAAATTCTCAAAGACAATGTCATTCCAGTCCTTAACAAGGATAAACAAGTCGGGATTTATGAATGCACTCTCCTATACCTCCTCCTCACTCACAAGAAAATCAATCTCCCTTCCATCATCATTCAACACATGTACGAGTGCTCCGGTCGCCAAAACAAACCCTATGGTATGCTTCTTACCCACATCTTGGCCAAACGAGGCATTCTTGAGGTGCGCCCTTCCCGCGTTCGCTTTCTTGACGCGGAGTGCCTTGGGTATTGTGGCCTTGTAAAGATCGGAGAGGAATACTAGATGAAGAAGGAATTCCAAAAGCTTGATGAGGCGACACGAGCGGAGTATGGCCCTCGACGATCTATGTCATCCTTGCCTTCCACTTCTCAAGCACCCGATTCCGAAGGAAACAACACCACGGAGGTTCTTGTTCATGCTCCTAGGGTCAAACGCTCCAAGTCGGCGTCTCATGCTTCCTCGGCCCCTCTCTTGCATCGTCATTCCCACATGGCCTCCACTTCCAAAAATCCCTTCAAGAAGTTCAAAAAATTCATTCTCAAGACCATGGTGGCTCCGATGAGGAAACTTCAAGAGAGTCTCGATGACCTCTCGGATCGCATGAAGAAAATGGAAGACCGTGAGGCTCGGCAAAAGCAACAAGAGGATTGTGCTTCTAGACGTCGCTAAGTGTTGAGCATTTGACAAAATGATCAAACATTATCTTTTAAAAACCATTATGTATTTTGATTTATGTTTCAAAACCCTTTGCCTTTTGTTATGTTTCAAACTCATATATATGCACTTATATGACTCAAATCCCTTTGTTATGATTATGCTTATGGTTTGATTGCTTATGGTTTGATGATGCTTATGGTTACTTCAATGCTTATAAAGTTGCCTTGGTGAATGCCTATGTGTTGAAACTTACACTTTTCGTACTGATACGTCCGTTTCGTTCTCATCATTTACATCATATTCTAAACGTTATTGCATGTAAACAATACTTAATCGTATCATAAATTGTGTTTTCAGTATGTAAAACTCTTTATTTTCGTTCTAAGAGTTGTAAAAAGGAATTCCACATGAAATCATCAGAAATCATCCATTTTATTATCAAATGCTTGAGAAATTGGGAATAAATATGTGAAGCATCAAGGTTCAGGCTTGAACAAGCTTCCAAGAGGTCAAAATTGACGTTCGGGCCGAAAAGGAGCGAAATTGGGCCAAAATCTCGCACCAGCCGCGTAGCCCAACGGACCAAGGGCTTAAGGCGTCCAACTTGGATGCTTGGCCATGTTGGATGCTTTGAGTTGGACGCCTGGCGTAAATTGCGCTCCAAGAATGACACGTGGCAAAACCTGGTTGGCCGGAACAGCTCAAGCGTCCTAATCTGGACGCCTAGACTTGGACGCTTCTACTTGGATGCCTCGGACTCTGTCCTATAAATACAGCGCGATTCACCCCATTCTATCATCACTTTTCATTCCTAATTTCAGGATTTGAACCTACTATTCTGTTCTTTTAGTCTATATTATTGTAGAAGTAGTTTTAAAGTATTTCTCGTAGAAATTATGTTCCAGTTCTGTTCTACTCCGCTTTTACAGAAGTTATAAGTTCTCTTTGTTTAATAAAATGATGTTTTAATTTGTGTTTGCATAGTATAAGTTAGGGTCCAGATCTCTAGGTCCGGACTAGTTTGGTTATATATTTTGAATTTTAAATTAATATTGGAATGGTTAGTCAGTTGTTCTTGCCTTATTTAGTTAATTAATATCCGAAGATTTAATTAGCTATTTAGTGAGAAAATATTATTTGCCAAGGGCTATGATAATCAGGATCAACGGATTAAGTACAAGCCTAGGAATAGGTGCATAATAATAGAAATATTATTATTCGAAATGTTAATTAAATATTATAACGTAGATCCGAATGATGTCCAGACCCTAGGTCTAGATCTGCACTCATACTATGTGAAATTAATTTATTATTTTTACTCTGCTCCTTTTTTATTCGTTCCGAGAAGACTTTCATAAACTAACACTAATCTTCGCCTAATTAGAGTAATTAAATTAATTCCCTTCGTCCACTCCTCAAGAGACACGACACTCGGAGAGAAAACTAACCCTTTACTAGGAAGGTTGATTTACCAAAAAACTACGATCATTACGTACCCCGCCTTTTTGAATGTTGCCAAAAGGGGGAGAAATAATAGGCTTTCATATGTATACATTTATGGGGAGTTTTTTCAAAATCTCACGTGCATCATATGCATTTTATACTTAATTTTTTATAAACAAATTGCATCTAAATGCAAAATTTGACATGAAATGATTTTTTTCCTACCCACTTCATGCTCCTAGTATGTGTATACAAACATGAAAAAATATGAATTTTTTCTCACAGTATTTTTCATTAAGTATAAAATGCATATAAAACATCTTAAAAGTACTAAGAAATGAGGGAATAAATATAAACCCTTTAAAAATCAATTTACTACTTTAAAATTAAAAAAAAGTCTTTCACTTGAATTTTTACCTTGAGAATATATGAATTTTTACATGCTCCTAGTATGTGTATTCTCAAGGTATTTTTTCTCATAGTCTATATCTTAATGAAAGGACCAATGATAGGATTTAGCCCAATAAATATGGTGTCACGAAGAACTTCCGCATAAATAAGAATTAAACGATATAGATTGAATATATAACTCTTGTATACTTGTATTAGCTTGATTCATCTTGGGTTATAATAGAGGAGAAAGTCTTACATTTATAGTCTAACATTACCATGTTTTTGGTATGCAATTCGGGCACTACAATATTGACTAATCGCTAATCATGTGCAGGGAATTAGTCGTCAATTACCAACGATTGGTGGGATTCTCGCTCCCCGCAATGTGTGATTTGGTTAGTGGATGGGTCGAGCTTAGCCCATTACTTGATCACGTTGCTTGGCCCATCGCATTCTACACCAGGCTTTAAGTATATTCTTTTTGGGCCATGGTATAATAGTTAAGCTTTTCGAGCCTTCGTGGCTGAGTGGTCAATCTAATATCCATCAGTTATCTTTTATCATGAGAATATAAATATGGAGTTACATTCCTATTTTGATACTATCTTCATATTTTACTCCTAATTTAGTTTTTTATGTTGGTGTACACCTAACATGGTTCCACATAACTCCTAATATTTTGATGTGACTCAAGAAAATATTGATGAATGTACAATATACTCTCTCCATCTGTTAGAGTGCATCCCACATCAGAAGTCCAAGAGTAAAATAATCCAGTATATAAGCTCTTAAGTTAAACTAACTAATCGATTGGATTCAATCGATTAGTTAGTTTAACTCAAGAGCTTATATACCGGATTATTTTACTCTTGGACTTCCGATGTGGGATGCACTCTAACACTCCCCCTCAAGTGGACAACCGGGCCATTTTGAATCTAACTGGTTGACCACTTGCAAATGAACTCCCATTCCCTTAATTTTTTTTTGAGCGCCAACACCTAAAGGACCACGAGCCACTGGGTATGGACTTCCAGACGAGCAATCGTGTTAAATGGGCCACAGGCCGTTGGATACATACTCCATACGGACAACTGGGCTAAAGACTAACGATCCGCTAGGAATGAACGTCTAGACGGACACCTTGACAAACGAGGTGGGCCAAAACTTGCTCCGATACCATGATAGAATTTGGGATGGGTATGGACAACTCGATTGGGTAATAAGACACTTGGGTTGAACCACATTAAAAGGTTGAGCTTTTGGTTGAGTTGGTACCTTGAAATCGTGCCTCCCGTTTTGTCCGAAACCGTCTCTGTCCCGTTTCCTTCGCTCAATTCCATTACCGCCGTTGCTTGTAGTTTGTCCAGCGGTGGCAACGGCATCACCGTCAGTAGGTAGCATCACCCTCTGCGCCTTTCATTGGAGATTTGAATTTTTATTTGAGCCGATTAAAAAAATTGTTTTGAACAAGATTGATTTTGTTTTTCTCCTCACACGCATCGAATAAGGTTCTCATGTTAGACTCAGACATCTTTGATGACGCCGTTGATGACATCATTTTTTGGTTGTTCATGTTGTTGCAATTAGCCGTATGCTCGGCATGTTTGTTTGTGAGGTTGGTCGCATAGTCGCGCCTCAGTCCGGCATATTTGTTTGTGAGGTTAGTCGCATAGTCGCATCTCACTCCGGCATTTTGTTTTGGGGTTGATCGCATAGTCACAACTCTATCCGGAAAATCTTGTCCGTTTGTTAGCCGTCCCATGTGGGAGTCATTCGTCATAATTTCTTGGTTATTCGATGCTTGGTCAGGCACCTTCGTCCGTTGTTATCGCAACAAATCAAATTTAGTCCGAATTGGTTATCATGGTTTGTTTTTTTCTAGCTTATGTTTTATTATTGTTCAAGTTGTGCATTCGTTAATCTCATGCTCAACTTGAGGGAGAGTGTTAGCAAATGTAATTAAGTTTTGATATTATTGGGCCTGTTAGTGGGCTTGTGATTAGGTTAGAGTTATTTTTGTATAAATAAGGCGTTTGTGATCAATGTAATCATCAAATTTAGTTCTAATTATATTTCTACACCATCCTAGAATAATTGTCCCGTTTGACTTTTTTTATTCAAACTTGAAAGACTTAATCATCAATTACTCTCGATTTGTATTACATATTAATACAATGGAATAAATTTTAGAAAGTTCTAAACAAGTTAAATATATTAAAAATCATTTTTTACTAATATACCTTATAATTTTTACTTAATTACGGCTCAAAATTCATTTTATTTAACTCAAAAAGATGAAAGTAGACAAATACTCTCGGAGTGAGGTACTAATTACTCCCTCCGTCCCAGAAAGAATGCCACGCTTTACTACAAAAAAGACTTTTTAAATAGGTTATTTTGACCCTTTTCAATCGGTTTTGAACCGATGCAAAAGTCAGCGATGCAAATGCTTAGGATACTTTTTGCATCGGTTGTAAAACCGATGCAAAAGCCTCTTCCCAAAATTGGCGCCAATTTTGGGAAGAGGCATTTGAATCGATTATTTGGTAATAACTGATTCAAAAGCCTCCCTTTTGAATCGGTTATTACCAAACAACCGATTCAAAAGCCCTTTTGCCATTTCTGGGAATACGCCTTTGAATCGGTTATTACGAGATAACCGATGCAAAAACTAAATTTTTTCAAAATGAATTTTTTTGTTGCTCCTGATCCACTACATTTTCAATTTTGCACAGAATTCTGTGCAAAATATACAGATTCAACAACAACAACAATTCAACCCATCAACACAACAACAACTAACACAAACCAATAACAAACACAAATACATTCACAAATCTCAAATGCCACAAAACAAATTAAACCAAAAAAGTAAACATTTGCATCCACCACTTATACATCTTAAAAAATACCAAGAGTAAAACAATTACTCTTCTAAGTTTTAACAACACAACTAACAATCAAACAACTACACTCTACTAACATACATTTAATACTAC
This sequence comes from Cuscuta australis, assembly GCA_003260385.1. NCBI lineage: Eukaryota > Viridiplantae > Streptophyta > Magnoliopsida > Solanales > Convolvulaceae > Cuscuta > Cuscuta australis. Next base: position 359,916 of record NQVE01000201.1, read on the forward strand.
AATATAACACAAACTTACACTAGTTCATCGAGAAAACCCCCCGCCCAAAACTCTCTAACCTCTTCTAATTCGGCTCTAGTATAAGGCGAAGTAGACTGAAATACCTGCAATACGAAAACAACATACAACATAAAGTTTAATAATCTAAGAAAAAGAAAATGATGATAAACACTTCATTACTTTCAAAAACACACTAAAATAAACTTACATCAGATAACGGTAAAGAACTTTGTGCACACATAGTGACGATGAGCCATAAAAATCGCATGGTATAATAACCACACTCAATGTTCCCTACTTGTTGGGGTACTCCGAGAACATCAACCCAATCCGGTCGAGCCTTAAGCTGAGGCATGTGCCGTTCCCGAAATAACCGCCAAGACCTTTAATATATGTAAAAACAAATTAATAAGAAATAAATTTCTTAATACTTACTCGTTGACGAAAGTCTTCACCTTCATTTTCTTATGCCCTCTGGTCGCTTTGATTGAATTTAGGAAATACACTTTGTTTTCAAACAAACGTATTACAACTAACACCCAATGATGCCTACAACTAAAAAAGGGTTCGTCACTAACTTAAAATAAAAAACCGAAATACATATTGGAAATGGTTTAGAAAACATATGATATCGATAGATACAACGACATAAGTATCTAGGGTCGCGATTGATAGGTCTCGAGTGCTCTATCCAGATACTGGAGATCTCCAAAATCTACCACGTACGCCATGTTCTCCGGACATAACAACCCGACAGACGCGATGCCGTGCTCCATCATATGATCGTGCAACAATCTAGTAATTTCACATGTAAATAATAATTACAATTATAAGAAATAATTTTAATTATATTAGTAATTTATTCGTACGTAGTGCTTGACATACCTCAAGAAAACAATGATGATGGTTTAATCAACCTCCTCCCATCGCATGAACTCACGTATATTCTCCGGACGCATCCTCAGCTCCTTCTCCTCTAGATAAAGCAAGGACTCGGGATCGAGAATGACGCTGATGGTAGGCAAAGCAGATGTGCGTGTCAGCCACTGACACAACTCTCTGCACCTCGGCCCGAATGAGACATATGAGCTCCGGTCAACAACATCCTGTACATGAGAGCTAGGAGCAGTGGGGCGTACGCCGAGAATAGGACGAGATTTTCTTGATGAGAAGTCGCCATGTCGAGCCGTGTGCACCGGGGCTACGAATATTTTCAAAAAAATGATATATGAAACACAGCCCAAATGATGTTGAATAAAAAAGAACTAAATTTATTTACTTCTTACATCTCCAAGGCCCACCAACGACTTTGACCTTGCAACGAAGCTCCCCTCGCAATCGGCGATAGTCTCTATATGATCAGTCGGACAAGGAATGGTATACTCGCCCACTCCAAGAAGCACAGGGATCATAGAGACCTTAACTGGTGAGGAAGGAGGGGGACACCGTGCACCACATCTCACGGTGCACGTGGGAAAACCGATCCATGTGCCACTATATAATCGGCTGGATCAGAGATCCTCATGTAACAAGCAGCAACCTACAAAAAACAATTAATTAACTAATGTCAGAAACAAGTAAACGTAAATCGAACATGAAACCTAAATAAAAAAATATATGTACATCAGTGAGATTGGCGAAGTCAACAAAATATGTAGACGCCTTGTTACTACGCTGCCCATAATGAGTTGCTACAGAAGGTGTGTGCTACGACATGGATGCAAAGTTTGGAGCACCACCGGACATAGATACTCCATACTGCTGCAGAAGGGAAGGAAGACGCTGCAAAAGATCCTCCTCAGTAATATAGTTACATTCGGGCTTACGAGGCTTCATGTTGCCTTTGAAAATTTTACGTAAGCCTGAATATGACCCAATACCCCTCGTCCGCCCTGGGTGATCGGCAGTCCCTAAAGCTCTAGTCAGTACATCATTGTGCCCATCTGGCACAAAGGTACCAGCTGCGACCTCTTTCTTCAGCTGGACCTAGAGTTAAGAAAGAAAAGAAGTAAAGAAATTGTAAGCAAATAATAAACAAGTAATAAACAAATATATTGACGTAATTGTAAATTATATGCTTACTATCCTATCATGAATCTCCATCAATGCAGATCGGAAGAAGTGGTGGCCTGAGAAGCAGCGGCCAACTCACGCTGAAGCATGGCATATCCACCCCGGCCCATATAGTGCGGATATGGATTCTTCTTCTGTATATCCCTGCTCTTTTTGCTCAAAGCCTAAAACAATTGTTTAAAATAAATTAATATGTTAGTTAATTTCATTCAATGAAGGTAATTATGGTTTACCTTAGCTTTCGGAGTCCCCATCTGGATATGAAACTCATCCCAATGCTCTGGCTCTATGAAGGTGTAAAGATCAAAGGGAGTCTCACCGTAATGATCCCCACCTTCCGTCAAATAGGCTCCTCGTAAATATGTCCTAAAAGCGCGATGTCTCGACCCGGCAACCGTCATGACATGCCGGACCCCACCGGGAGGTATCACACATATATCCTACAAGAAAATGAAGCAACAACTTATCATATATAGAACCATGTAACAATTAAAGGTAGCAGATGTGGATAAATAAAGTGGTACCTACCCGAACCCCGTCTAGTACCGTGGCCTTCATGTTGTTCGGGACTTCATGCCAATTATTATAAGTAATCGGTACTCGCGATCGGGCCTCAAACCCTACAAGCCCAGTAAACTCCGAAACATACGGTCCACGTACAGGCTCCCCACACTCCCACTCAAGCTCTATAGGCGGGTGACCCTCCCTCCTCCTCTTATACAGCTTCTCGCACTTCCCTGCACCTCTAACCTCTTTCTTCTTCCGCTCGTCTGCCATAGCTGCACAAATTCAAAATAATCTAGATAACATAAGTATAATAAAAGTGAAACAACAATGAATTAAATGAATGAAAATGATCAATATAAATAGAAAAAATACCTAAAGCAGTATTTTAACTTTTTCTTTCCCCCACCAATCCATAATCCTTTTTCGTGATCTTCGCGAATGTATTTTGCTCCTATATCATCTACTTGTGAGTTTGGTGAAATCATTGAAGTATGAGTTGCTTCGTCGTATAAACCGTCGTCCAACTCAACTGATGCCCTCTTCCCATGTCGAACAACAGACCCATTTTTATCTTTAGGATCAACAATATAATAGATTTGCGTCGCTTGAGAGGCCATTATAATCGGTTCCTCATGATGACCCAACTTCTGAAAATTCTCTAATTTAAACCCCATGTCATCTGATTTAATCTCCTTGTTGATATCCACCCATTTACACCGAAAAACAGGAATTGTGAAGTTTGTATATTCGAGTTCCCATATATCCTCGATCAAGCCATAGTATGTTTTGTATGACCGAATCGGTGTCGAATCTTTACCCCTAGGGATGTGTAGGGAAGAAGCATTCAAGGACACACCACTATTCTGTATTGTACTCTTCTCATCCTGACGTTTTGTGTAAAAATAATAGCCATTCATGTAGTACCCCTCGTAAGAAGATACATTTACCGACGGTCCTGTAGCTAATGATCGCACATTTTCTGTGACATTATGAGGAGAATGTATTGTTTGCCAGCGAACATGCTCTTGAAACCATTTTAGAAATATATGATTGTGCTCAATTGTCCACCACCTCTCAGTTTTCCCAGGGTTCCCTTGTCTTAAAGTGACATGTGTTTCTCTAAATACAAACGAACATCATCTGTTTGTTGTAAGATATAGAGTTGTGTTAAACTGAACATTTCAGAGTCAAGATGGATGATGTGATGTCCTATTGTTCCTTTCCCCTCCATTCTACCTTCATGCCGAGACTTCGGTACCCCAACCGTGCACTCCAAATCCAAATACTCGCTACAGAATTCAATAATCTCTCTTGCCAAATATCCTTCAACAATACTACCCTCAGGTCTATACCGGTTCCTCACATATCTTTTCAAAATACCCATAAATCTCTCTAATGGATACATGTACCGAAGAAAAAGAGGGCCACAAAGTTTAACTTCTCTCACCAAATGCACAACTAAATGGACCATGATATTAAAAAATGATGGAGGAAAGAACATCTCAAATTCACATAAGGTGACTACCACTTCCTCTTTTAATTGATCCAACGTTTCAGCATCAATGACCTTACTACAAATGGCGTTAAAAAAAAATAACAAAGTCTAGTTATTGCCCCCCTCACATTCGTTGGCAATATTGATCTAATTGCCACTGGCAAGAAATGCTGAATTAAAACATGGCAATCGTGAGATTTAAGATCGTTCAATTTCAAATCTTTCATCGACACACAACTCTTAATGTTTCCAGCATACCCTTTTGGAACCTTTATATCACGTAGACATTGACAAAGAGTGATTTTTCTTCTCTAGAAAGTGTGTGGCAAGCAGGAGGGAGAAATGTGCGATGTCCTTTTTCTTGCGGTCCAAGCTCTGTTCGAATGCCCATGTCTATTAAGTCTTTTTTAGCATTAACACCATCTTTAGTCTTGTCAGGAACATTTAGGAGGGTGCCAATAAGACTATCACATATATTTTTTTCTATATGCATCACATCAAGACAATGTCTGACAGATAAGCACTCCCAATAAGGTAGTTCCCAAAATATTGATCTTTTCTTCCAAATAGGATCGTTTGGATCAACTTTCTATGTCGTACCAAATGTATGGTTTATGTTCTTCAACTACTCATGCAATGCTTTGTCACTCAATACTTTTGGAGCAACTTTATTTTCAGCTTGACCATTGAAAGCTTTTCTCATGCGACAGTAAGGATGTTGATGTCTTAAAAATCGGCGATGACCTAGGAAGACTGTTTTTTTCATTCTTTAGCCACACACTAGAAGTATTCTCCTCACATATCGAACATGCATATTTTCCCTTAATCTTATAACCAGATAGGTTACCATATGCTGGGTAGTCATTGATTGTCCAAAGAATCATAGCACGTAACGTGAAACACTCTTGACGATAAGCATCAAATACTGTGACACCATGAATCCACATTTCCTTCAAGTCATCAATCATTGGGGCTAAGAATACATCAATGTCATTACCCGGTTGTTTAGGCTCAGGTATTAACAACGATAGCATGATGTACTTGCGCTTCATGCAGAACTCTGGAGGAAGATTGTAAATGACAAGCAGTACCGGCCAAGTACTATGTTGCGTACTCAAGCTTCCAAAAGGATTGATTCCGTTAGTACACAATCCCAATCAAAGGTTTCTCCCCTCGTTCCCAAACTCCGGAAATGTGTAGTCAATCGTCTTCCACTGTGGGGCATCGACAGGATGACGCAGGGTACCATTATCTTTTCGCTGCTCTGTGTGCCACTCTATATTCTTAGCGTCCTTTATCGAAGCAAACAAACACTTGAACCTTGGTATTATTGGAAGGTACCACAAAACCTTAACCGGAGTCTTTTTGGTTTTTTTCATATTGTCCTTATTATGAGTCATTTTGGTTGACTCCTTGTATCTTGGAGTAAAACACTTGGGACATTCGTTGAGATCCTCGAACTCATTTCGATATAAAATGCAATCATTAACATAAGCATGTATCTTCTTGTAGCCCTCACCCATTTGAGACATCATTTTCTTCGCCTCATAAGTGGACGATGGTAATTCGTGTCCATCTAGAAGAAGTTCACCCAACAAACTTAATAAAGACGTGAAACTTTTGTCACTCCACCCATTTGCTACTTTTAAATCGAACAATTCCAAAACCCCCTTCAAACGTGTAAACTTTGTACAACCAGGATACAACGGGCGTTTTGAGCTTCCTACTAAGCTCTCATACATATGAATTGCTAAGAAAGAAAGAAGGGCAAATGATTGATACATGCAAAACAATGCACAACAAAATTATTAACACTCATTTTATATATACACACAAACATATAAGAAATACAGGCAACACAATATTTTATTTCTTATGATGTAACAAAAATCCGGCAACACTTCTTCATTATACAAATGGTCCTTCTTTACACCATCCTAACCCATTCTTGAAATGCCACCCTCACTAGTAATTGTATTTCATTTTCTTTGACCTATCAAAATTTCGGCAGCTTTTCCCAATGGTTCTCCAAGTGCACGATGTAACGTAATTACATATGCACCCGAAGAACACATTTAGGAAACGTCAAACCAAAACATGACGGAACAAAGAGAAAGAAATACTTTCACTACCTATGTGAAAGAAATACTATTTAAAATTTACTCCTAATGAGTAAATTTTAAACGGGTATCTAGGTCGGTCAATATATGTTATTTCTATATTATAACATCTCAGAACATGTAAAATCAAACACAAAGTAATTAAACAATCTATTTTTGAAACACAATCTATATCATAATGTCACATTTGAACTTAACCATATACACAAAACATATATAGTAAATTAAATATTAACCTAATGCAAAAATATATAAACAAATAATAGTATAATTAAATATTTAAAGTTAAAAAAATTAAAAAAATACCTTAAAGAAGCGACGACGGCGAGGCTGGGAGTTGACGACGGTGAGGCGGGGCAGCAAGCACGGCACGACGACGGCGGGGCAGCAAGCACGGCACAACGACGGCGGGGCAGCAAGCACGGCACGACAACGACAAGGCTAGGCAACAATGGCGAGGGTGAGGTGGACCAGGGCGAAGTGGAGCAGGGCTAGAGGCGGCACGGGCACGGCGACAACGTGGCTAGGGAGTTGACGATGGCGAGGCAACGACAACGGTGATGAGGCGCACGACGAGCAACAGCAACGGCGCTAAGGAGTTGGGCAACGTCGAGGAGCGAGCACGACGAAGACGAAGAAAGGGTTTGGAGGTTTTTTCAATCGATAGGATTGGATGTGTTTTATCAGACTCTTTTGGATCGGTTATTACTAATAACCGATTCAAAAGGTTATTTGAATCGGTTATTAGGAATAACCGATCCAAAAGAGTCTTAGCTTTTGGATCGGTTATTCCTAATAACCGATTCAAATACCTTTTGAATCGGTTATTAGGAATAATCGATCCAAAAGCTAAGCGGTATGCGAATTTTTTTGCCATTTACATCGTTTGTTTTGCTTAACGATGCAAATGGGGGGATTTATTTGGTCGTTTTTGTAGTAGTGACGGTTACCATTTTGGCATCTCGATAACTTTTGTTTGTTTACTCATTTTGGTTGACCATTTGATAAAATATAATATTCTTGTTGCATCTTGTTTTATAGAACTTTTCATATACTTTTGAATGGTGTAATTTTTACTTTTTATTACTCTACCAATTTGAAAATAAAATGAATTTAAAAGAGATGATATTTTGCACATGGTTCAAAATGTTGCAAATAAATTGGGATGGAGGGAGTAATTAATTAGTTGGCATATACTTCGCATGCATGCAATAGAATACAAGTTTGGTTTGTTACAGAAAGCCCAAAACGATTTCCCCCCCTTTTCGGGCAGCATGATTTATATGCATGGTCTCGACTTTACTTGATCAATCACACACACACAGATAAACCCATATAACATACATCGCCTATATAAATGCGTGCGTACCCTCTACATATATGCCGCATATATATATATATATATATGTATACATGCATAAACACTACATACATTGATTAATTATTGAAACTAAAGCTGCTGTACTGTGTGTGCGCGGCATATAGTGTAAGTATATATATATTATATACGATGGCCTTGCTTCGGAAACCCGACGCAACAATAATAATAGCATTGAGCATTCTAGTGTTGGCGGTGGTGGCATGCAACGCTGCTGCTGACATGGACGACCCGTCACCAACCCGGCTAGGCCACTGCCTCGCAACTTGTGGCTCCGGGATCCTCTCCTGTGGTGACACGTGTGGCTCCAAGACCGACACGACCGAAGCTGTGGCGTGCTGGACCGAATGTGGCGCCACCGACATGTATTGCTTGGCGGGTTGCCTCAACTCCACATTGACGCCCGATGATGACCGCAAGAATTAATATAATTATAATACCAATCAATAATTTATTGTCTACTCCTTATATATTACTTGAATAAATAATGAACCAATAAGTTATCTTGTGGAAAACTTGATTCAAATATGTGTCCTACTCTTCAAATACAAAAAATTGATTTTAATTACGAAGCCTTTTTATTAATTAATTGAGTGCTTCTTTGATACACCTTGGATGCATATCATTTTTGTGGATCTTCTTTTTAGACAAAAGTGCAAATCTAGATGGAAGTGAATAGAGTTGTTCACTAGAATGTGTGTAAATCGCGTGTGTGATAATAAGAGAAATATTGCAGAAAAAATGTAAAGAGCAAGGGAAAGGAGTACACCGTGATTTATACTGGTTCACCACCTCGTGGCTAGTCCAGTCCTCCGAGAGACTCTCTCAAAGGTTCTACTAAACTTCAAGCTTCAACGGGTGCTTGAAAAACCGATACAACTCAAGAACTTGAATCACACAAGCCTCAACTTCTTACAACAAGACTTGAGTCACACAAGTCTTAACAACAACAAAACTTGAATCACACAAGTCTTAGCAATACTCAAATAGATTGAGTTTACAACACAAGAATAAAAGATCACACAATTGAGCAAGAAGTGTTGAAATATGAAAGCTCTATAGATGACAAAATCTTTAGCACTCAATAAAAATATTTCTAACTCTCAAAATAATACGGAGTATATTTGATGAGGAAGATGGAAGCAAGAATTGAATATGAATCAATGGAGATTTTGGAGTGCAAGAGTTGTGTCTCAAAATGAAGGAGAATGAAGGATTAAATAGGCAGAGGGAAATAGAACCGTTGGAACCACTGAACGAAACTAAGAATTGGCTTCAGGTAATATTAATCGATTAAAATGCTCTGAGTAGAAAATGTCTTTCGAGAAGGATGGAACTAATCGATTAAAATTTAAGAAGAAAATCGATTAGACGGCTCTGTGAGCACTAATCGATTAAAGGGAAGGAAAAAATCGATTAGGTCTGGAAAAAACCTTCGTTAGTCATGGGAAATTAATCGATTAATGTAGGAAGTTTAATCGATTACAGATGTAATAATGCGCAACACAACGGGCCCAAGCCAAGTTGCGATGAGAAGTGAAATTGGCCTATCTTTCTTGTTTGAGACAACGAGAATTAGGCAGCACGCTCCTCAATCCAAATCTCTTATTCAATGAATTTGAATAAAGGAATAAAAGTGAGTCCAAAAATTATTTTGTGGGTCAAACGATGTACACGAAAAAATATTTAAAGTATATTTTTCTTACCAAAAAAAATTGTGTATCCTTCAAAAAATATTTTAAGAAAATTTGACATACTATTTTGAAACTGACACAGTAAAATATTTTTAGACAGAGAAAAATGATTTTTCAACTGACTCAGAAAATAATAATTTTTATCCCTCAAAAATTAATTGTTAATGCAAAAGTCATTGTCAACCTTACAAAAATTTCTAGATTCAATAAAATAAAAGTCTTCGGAGTCTTCACTTCACTTCAAAAGTCTGCGTAGGGAAGAGCGTTGATTTTTATTGCCGTAAATTTCTTGATACGCTTCTTTGCTTTTCTCGATACAAAAAATTACATTTTCGATCATCGTTGAATTTAATCATCATGTTTGTCATTTATCAAAACAAAAAATATTCCTGAAAAATAATAAAGGGATTTGAACTCACGTCCAACACTTCTCGTATAAATATTTTTTTATTTCTTTATTTATAAAAATGAATGTTTATTTAATTAATAAAAATTTCAAATTTACTCATATATAGGTCAATAGTAAACCTTATGTCCACCGTAGAATTTTCCTAATAAATTGGCGCGAGAAAAATGGTGCCGTCACGGTTTATAACTAAGGCTTGTTCGGTATAGTATGGTACGTGGTTTCCTTCTTTTTTTTGTTTTTTTTTTTTTGGATTTTTCTACCGTTTTTGAAAATTTAAAACAAAATTCTAAACAATAGAAATATATGGACTGGTTTATTTTCTGTTCGTAGCAGTTTTTACAGTCACAAAATTCATAAACTAACAATTTGTGAAACTAATTTTTTTATTCTTAAAATATGGAAAGTTGTTTAATTTGTTCCTGAAGAATGTTATTATTTGATGATGAAATCAACGGCAACTACATACGATCAAATGAGAATGATGTACTGTGAAAAAAATGAGAAAGCATAGTTTCCATTAACATTAAGATTTAAAGGCTATTCAAAATAATAAAAAAAATCTTAAAAACTAAAAAAATCACGGTGGTAATTATGTAGATCAATCAAACTTCTCCACCAGTGTCTAAAATGCTTTTCACGGTGGCACATATTTCAAGAAGTTATTTATGAGGAACTCAAGTCCTTTTGCACAACCTGTAAGAAAACTGGTCACTCCAACTCTGACTGTAAGAAGGTTGGCAAAAAGACTTTGAATGAGAAGAACCCTCTGAAACCTGCTGCTTTTTAGAAAAAAGATCATTCCAAAGATGGTTGGCAAATTATCAAGAGGAAAGGGGCAACACAAGGAGCAACTGCAGGTAGTTCCAAACCTGAATCTGGACCATACAAATTTGTTGAGGATAAGCAACCACCCCAGGAGAATACTTCAAATCAGGTAAGTCCCATAAATACTGATAAGCTCACCCAGGAGACTGCCTCAAATCAAGACAAGGATAATGTTGTCAATTTGGACTATCCCCCATCCAATGAAGATGTGACCATTATTGTGGAAGAGACAATCCAGAAGTCTAAACCTGTGGACGGTAAGAAGGATAATACCAAGGATACTTCTGAACACCATTCAGAAGAAGCTTTGGAAATGGCACATCATACTACTAATACATGTAATCATGATCATCTCCACCTAGAGGAAAATTATTCTGAATCTCTCTCTGATAGTGAAGTATTGGCAAGAAAAAACAGTGAATCTTCCCTTGATACTAATTTTATAGCTAGCCGGACAAGGTCGTTAGGAATCACAACATTGATGTAGCTTTTATAATTGAACCTATTGTTAATATGAAGATGTATTTTTTCAAACTTTGACTGGGGATGGATCAGATTGTTTCAAGTGTTTCAAACAAGATTTGGGTTGCTTGAAAGATGAACTCCCTCAGCCTTGTTTCTTATGAAAACAAAGGACAAATTCTCCACTGTTTGTTCCGGCTATGTAGTACCTCCACCCTCATTCATATTTCTGGGTTTATGGTGTTCACAGCGGAGTCAACAGAACTTCTCTCTTTACTGAAATTGTGGATTATGCAAGGAAGGTTTATTCACATCCATGGTTTCTCGGGGGCGACTGCAATGCAATATCTTCAACTGCTCAACATAAAGGGAAAAGTGACCCCAACCTCAGAGAAATTGAAAGGTTCCAACAATGTATCTCTAACTGTGGGCCTCAAGAGAGCAGCTTCTCTGGACCCTCTTTCACCCTCTTTCTCATCACACTCTTGCTCATCTTGCAAAAGCAGTTGCTGATCACTGTCCTGTGCTTTTCACCATAAATGGACCACCTCAAGGCTCCCCTAAACAATTCAAATTTCTCAATCTTTGGGTGAATGATAGTGACTTTCAGGAAAGGGTCAAACAGACATGGTATAGCTCCTTCCATGGAAGAGGGATGTGGAGCCTGATGATCAAACTGAAGGAGCTCAACAAGGACCTCAAACCCTGGAGTTACAACAAATTTTGAAATCTTTTTAAAGCTGTTGAAAGTAGTGAAAAGGATTTCCTGACTGCTGAAACACTCTTTGTTTCAGACCCATCCCCTGACAATCTGTCTTCATTGAACCTTCAAAAGGCTAAGCATAATAAGTGCATCAACATCGATTCCTTCTGGAGGCAAAAAGCAAATATAAAATCCATCAAGGAGGGAGAGGCAAACGCAAGTTTTTTCCACAACTATGTCAAAGGAAAAAGAAAGAAAATTTTAATCAGCCATATAAGCAAGGGAGAAGACAATATTTTGGAGGCTCAAGATGAAATAATTGAAGATGGGCTCTCTTTCTTTAAGAAAACTTTCTGTGGGGAACCGACTCCTCAAGATTCAGACCTCCTCAACTCCATCCCACCAGTTATTTCAGAGGACAACTCTATGTTGATAAGACTATCTAATGAGGCAGAGGTTAAGGAGGCTATCTACGCTCTGAACCCCAATAGTTGTGCTGAGTGGGACGGTTTTAATGGTCTCTTCTTTAGATCCTGTTGGGAGACAATTAAAGAAGATATAGCCTCCAGCTGTCAAGAATATTTTATTGGCATTCCACCACCCAAATCCATTTGTAAGAAGACCCTGATCACACTTATTCCCAAGGTTGGAATGCTTCAACTTGGAAAGACTTCAGGCCTATATCTCTTTCCAGTTTCCCGAGAAAAATAATTACTAAAATTCTTGCTACAAGGCTTTCATCTCTGTTTCCAAAAAACATATCTAAAGAGCAGGGGGCTTTTCAGAAGGGGAAAGAAATAAAACACCACATTCTGCTTGCAAAGGAGTTAATTAATGGCATTGATAATGGCAAGAGAGGAGGCAACATGATAATTAAACTGGATATGAGTAAAGCTTTTGATAGGGTCTCTTCGCCATACTTGTGGAAGGTACTCAGTCTACTTGGTTTCTCTAGTCTAGCTATCTCTCTACTCATGGGTTTCACTAAAAGGTCTTTCCTCAGCCTCCTTATTAATCTAACTCAAAGTAATTTTTTATCCTTCTAGAGGGCTGAAGCAAGGAGATCCGCTATCCCCATTACTTTTCAATATTGCATCTCAGGGGTTCTCCAGAAGCATCAATCACTTATATAGCGTCAAAGGGTTGGAACCATACACCATGAGAAGGAATTTCCAGCTTATTCATCACCTCTCTTATGCAGATGACCTCTTACTTTTTACCAATGCTGCCATCTCTAACTTGATTAAACTGAGGAACTATTTGAATGAATATGAACTGGTTTCAGGTTAGAGTATAAACCTGGATGAGAGCAGGTTCTATATTCCTAATAAATTTCCAAGTCAGAGATGAAGAAAGATGGAGCAGACTCTTGGGATTAAAAAAGGAGACATTCCTTTCAACTACTTGGACTGCAAGATCCACAAAGGGATTACTAGAAGAGCTCACTTTACAGATCTTATCTCTCATATTGAGACTAAGATCAATGTTTGGTACCACAGACATCTCGGCCCTATGGGTAGACTTATTTTAATAAAACATGTTCTGAGCTCCATACCAATTCATTATTTGTCCTCTACTACCCTACCTAAGGGGGTATTTCATCATATTGATTCTTTGATGGAAAGGTTCTTTTGGACTGGAAATAGAGAAAGAGCTTACCACTGAAAAAATTGGGACTTCCTTTGCAAACCTAAAGACTCAGAAGGTCTTTGCATTAGAAGACTGGACTATCTCCAAACAGCTTTCAACACTAAGCTGTGGTGGGAGTTTAAATTTGGAGATTCACTCTGGAGAGGCTTTTTGCTTAACAGGTATCCTAAGGGACTGGAAGGGAGAGTCTATCAAGCACACTCACCAATCTGGAAGACTCTGGTTGCTATTCATAAAAGGTGGAGTCATTTTAATGACGAGGAAATCCAGGAGGCTATGTGTTCCAATTAGGGGTGTATACGAATCGAATCGAAGCAAATATATCACTATTCGATTCGTATTCGATTAAAGTGATATGTATTCGAATTCGGATTCGGATATAATTCGAATTTTAAAAAACATTCGTATTCGATTCGATAGATATTTGACGTATTTGAATTCGTATTCGAATATTCGAATTCGAAAATATTAGTAATTTTTTTCTTAAAACAAATTTCTTAAAAGACATTAAATTATTATTTTATAATAATGTAGAATGTAGTAAAAATATGTTAGAATATAAATAAATTTATTTATAAATTATAATATTCGAATATATATAAATTTATATGTACACAAAAATTTAATATATTAAAATATGTTAAAATATGTACACAAATATTTAATATATTAGAATATATAAAAATTTATTTATAAATTATAATATTCGAATAATTTGAATAATAAACGAATCGAATCTATTAATATTTGTATTCGTATTCGAAAATAATTCGAATCTAAAATATGATTTGTATTCGAATTCGAATTCGAATATAGCGAATTCGAATCATCCTTTTCGAATACGAATCACGAATCGAATATATTTTATTTGATTTGTATGCACCCCTAGTTCCAATAGGGTGTTCAAAATCAAAAAGTTTTTTGAGCTAATCCGTCCAGGTCTGCAGCCCCTTTCGGACTAACGTTTTAATTTGGTAATCGTAAAATTTAAAACATTTCAAACACTTTTATTTATTACAATAATATTTTTCATAACATAAACAGTACAAAGTTTTCAATGTTGTGGAAGCTTAACAAATCATAATCACAAACATAATTTATTTATGTTCTTCAATTCAAAAGCATCACATCCATTCCGACAATCTCGTCTCCGTCTACCTCCAGGATCACGTCACATCATTCTTTCTATTAACATGCGTGTATCAAATAAAACATACTACACGCTCAGTGTTGAAGTTGAGTAAGCATATCTAATGCATCGAACATCCATATAAAATGAATCTAAATTCATAATCAATCATTTGATATCATGCACATAATTTTCAATTCAATATTCATCATTCATGATTTTGATATTGTCCCGTTTATATCCATACATGTTATTCAATTCAGATATTCATTATTTTGACAGTGCTCTTAAATTATTCCAAATCTAAGGCCAATGATAATAACAACACTCTTATCTATTCTTAGTATAATGCCAAATCATAACAACTCTCTTAGCTATTCTTAGTTTAAGGCTAAATCATAACAACGCTCGTAGCTATTCTTAGTCTAAGGCCAAATCATAATTTTCATTCTCAGACGCTAAAACTGTAAGTAGTTTAAGGCAAACAATTCTCAGACGTCTAAACTATAATTAGTTTAAGGTAAGAAGTTCTAAGACGCTTAAACTATAACTAGTTTAAGGTAAACAATTATTCTAAGACGCTTAAACTATAATTAGTTTAAGGCAACAATTATTCACAGACGCTTAAACTATAACTAGTTTAAGGCAACAACAAGACAATGATTAATCATCATTGAGTCGGGGTATTTCCAAATGAGTGATCCTCTAGTTTTGTCTACGAATCCCGTTTATAATTTTTTATCCAAATCATTGAATATTCATATTTTCACAAGTCCAATCTAATCCGAGGTCTATCCTAGAGGTCTTCTAGATAGCCTTAACATCGAATATCAAAATGGGTATATCTTAGAGTTCTTCTAGATACCCTTAACAATACACATCATTTTCTTGATTATCAATTTATTCATTTTGAATCATGGTTCATTAATTCATAATCATCATTTAAATCAAAATAATTAAACAAACGTATCTATTCACAATGTCATTCTTACGGTTTATTCATTCGATACCATATTTTCTTATTTCTTCAAAATAAGATCGTTATCATCATATTTATACGGTCATCCATTTAATCGTCATAATCAATATTTAATCAGTGGCATTTCATTATGGTTCATCCATTGTAATAATCATTCAATTTAGAGTATCCTTCAAAGTTTGATCAGAACAAATATTCAACAAGAGTCATCCTAATATTAATTTAACAAATAGCAGCCGAGCGTCGAGTGCTAACACTCTAGCTTACCGTCATGCATCATATAAACTTTTATTTGTTAAAAACATCATTTTTATTGTGAGAAATGATCTTTATATTGATCATAATTGATTGACATCAAAAATAGGATATTAGTGCTCAAAAATAGCATTTTCGAAAATATTTTTGGGTCAGAATTTCGGGGGATCAATCCAGTACTCTGGATCGATCCAAGCTAGAGAAAGTTACACCCAGGGGATCGATCTAGTGGGGTGGATCAATCCACCCTGCTGGTTTTTCGATCATTGTTCATCTTCTTCTTCGTTCGGGCCCAATTTCAAAAATACAATTTTTTGTTACCAAACTTCAATTAAACTATATAGAAATATTCTCCATGGTTCATAGATTTTGGTATCATTATTTTGTAGTTTTAACAGCACTTTCAAGGTTTATTATGATCAAATGTCAATCAACATAATACTTAGTAAAATCAAATACAAATTCTAAATTTCCAAAAAAACAAAATTTGAATTAGGACTAAATTTGAATCATCCTATATGATATTATTTTTATACTATCCATTATTTATTTAAGTTCATTACTTATCAAAAAAAGATTTTATAAATTTAATCACATATACATATTTATTAATTAAATACCTTATTTCAAAACTTTTAACTTATTGCATTATATTATACATTATATTAATACTTATATTTCTCAACAAAGTAAATAGAATAAAGTTGGTTTAATTGAAGGGTGAAAAGTGACATTACATCACATATACATTCTCTAATGATGTATCATTATTTAATTATTTAATTTTTTATTTTATTTTTCTATTAATTAAAACCGATTTTATTAATAATTAATTTAATGACCATTAATTTTGTATAAAATATTTTATTTTCGAACTAACATACCAATATACTAGTGTTAAATTCACACATGCTCGTATATATTCTAAATTTTTGAGATTGTATAAATATAATGATAAAATAAGTTTGAAATTGATGGAATATATATTAATATGTTAATTCAAAACAGAAAATTTATACAAAAGTAATGGTCATTGAATTAAGTACTAATAAAATTATTTTACTTAATAAAATATTATAAAAAAAAATGGATAAATTACATAATTAGACATCATTAAAAAAATGTATATATGTCATAATGTCACTTTTCACCTTCAATTAAACCAACTTTATTCTATTTACTTTGTTGAAAAATATATGTAGCATTAAAATAAATAACGTAATAAAGCAAAATTTTTGAAACAAATTATTTAATTAATAAATATTCATATGTTATTAAAATCATATAATCATTTTTTGAGAAGTAATAAACTAAAATAAGTTGTGGATAGTATAAAAATAATCCTATATGTATGTATGTATATGTATGTGTGTGTCAACTTCGAGTTCGGTCATCAAAACCTTTGTTCAAAACCCAGTGTTTTCAGGTCGGGTTTCGGGTCATAAACAAGTCGGGTCACTTTTTGTCAGGTACGTACGTACGTACGTACGTACGTACGTACGTACCTACGTACGTACCTACCTACGTACCTACCTACGTACCTACCTACGTACCTACCTACGTACATACCTACGTACATACATACCTACACACATACCTACACACATACACACACACATACACACACACATACACACACACATACACACACACATATACATACATACATACATACATACATACATACATACATACATACATACATACATACATACATACATACATACATACATACATACATACATATTATACAGAGTATATTTTACATATAGTGAAATATATATATATATATATATATATATATATATATATATATATATATATATATATATATATATAATTGTTAAAAAATGAAAAAATATGGGTGCGCATGTGGCATATATCCACCTCATTAATGGGTGAACATGTGGCATGCCACATGTCAACACTACAAGAAATAAACCTAACTTTACACATATATACTAGTTTTTACCCCATGTTTTGCACGGACTCGCATATTTTTCTATAAAATATATTTATATGTTAACATGGATATTTTATGTTAACATTTTGTATGTTTGTTAAAACTTCAATTAATATATAAACATAATATGAATTAAATTTTAATTTTATTTATTTTAATTTTTTAATAATAATAATATGATATGAATTATAATTTGTTTTTTAATGTGGATATGATATCTTGTAGTAGTAAGACTATTAGATACAATATTTTTTGAAATAAAATTTGTATTTTAACAATGATTTCCCTGCTTTAAAAATTTATATAATTATTGTTTTTAAAAGGTAATAAAAAGAAAAATCATAATTTTGTATAAATTCAAAAAAAAATAATGCAACGGTACAATACCATACCATGCTTAAACAATGGCAAGAAATTTAAATATGCATAACTCAAATAATATTAAAACAAAATCATAATTTTGTAAAAATTCAAAAAAATAATGCTCATAATAGTAATAAATATTTTTTTTGAGGGGAATAGTAATAATAGATATAACAAGAACAACAATAATGAAAAAATATTAAAAAAGAATAATACAATACGAACTACGCCATTAATGATTAGATGAAGTAGACAAATTAAATAACTATTTGACATACTCTGTATATATATGATAGGATGTTCCACCAGTTTAAAAAAAATTTTACATAATTATATTATATCTAAAACATATCTTTTAAACTTTATCTATGTTTTCAAAAATAAAGTTTTGTATGATTTGATTAAGAACAATTGACCATTTTGCTTTTACTACTTTTCAATAAAATACTTATAGAACTTTTAGTGCATGTTTATCAATATTTAAACTATATTTTTTATTTAAAAAAGATATAACTTAGAGTTAAAAAAAATTCATATAACACAAATTACGTCACTATTAGAAAACAAAAATAAATAAAATTCTATTTATAGAATATCAAAAGTTTAAAATGTATACGAGCCCGTGCGAAGCACGGGATTAACACTAGTAAGTAGGTAAGATCAACTTTTTTCTAGCTTATAAGCGGCTTATAAGTACAAAGAAACATGTCAGTGACTGATTTATAAGTTAAAAACAGCTTAGAAGAAGTTTTGACTTGGGGTGGGCAAAAAAACTAACAAAGTACCATAACGGAATGTAATGGTACCAAACCGATTAGAGTGTTTTTATATTGGATTAAATTTTTTCATCCCAAACCAAAATCATACCAATATCAAACGGACGGGACCATGAAACAAAAATTAAAAACCGATTACTACGTACCGAATCGTTCACAACTATGTACAGAGTATGTCAAATAGTTATTTAATTTGTCTACTTCATCTAATCACTAGTATTTTGACCCGTGCAATGCACGGGGTTGAATGGATTTTTTGTCAATTTTTAATTTTTTCCAATGCAATATTTATTTTAGAAGCAAGTAAGTATGTTTCTCATTTGAATTTTAATATTATAGAAAAAATCCAAAGTAGAAAAATAATATATGAGGATTGAATGTGTACTCAACAAAGTTTGTTTTAATACCAAAGTTTTTGAAAATTTTAGGGTATACAATATTTTTGGAATGATTGGAAGGATTTTCATTGTCATTTAGAACCAATATTTGGAACATGCATGATATGATGGGGGATAGATTCTCTATATAAGTGTATACTGCAATTGTATTTAACAATTAATATGAAACTGGAAACATACCAATGAACGGAGATTGTAGCAGCGCCGAAAACTTTCCATATAGAATCTTGAATGTGAATTTTGAATCTCAATTTCGGTATTTTAGATCTCAATTAAGAGAGAAGATCGGATGAAGAGAAGACACAATCAAGAGAGCGGATCGGCCGAAATTCTAGAGTTTCCTTCGGTGGATAAGAGGGCGTAATCCTTGAATAGATGTATGAAATCACGAATTTCATGCGTTCCTTCTTTGCCGAATTGCCAACAATTACTAAAACGTTCGATGCAAATTTTAGTGTGCAAGGAAACAATAAGAAAATCACAGCATCCCTAGTATGAATATAATATAAAAAATCATATTATACATTTTCAAAAGTATACCTGGGAGAAAAATGAACCGCACAACTCTGGAGCTCTATACCATGGCATATTCCAAATATTATTCAACTTTGAAATACATGCATGATGCGAATAAAGGTAACAAAATTAGCAACTAACAGTGAAGATCTAAATTTCCATATTGAACCTCGAATTTGAATTTTGAATCTAAATTTTGGTATTTTGAATCTCGATTAAGAGAGATCGGCCTAAGAGATATGGTATCTTCGGGAGTTTTCTTTGGTGAAGAAGAGACGATGTAATTGAGAGAGGGAGAGGGGATCGGCCGAAATTAGAGAGTTTCCTTGGGCAGAGAAGAGACGGCGTAATTATCGATAGTTTTCTTCAAGATCAGAAATTTCTGTTTGTTTCCTTAGGTGAAATTTGCGATTGGTTCGGTGAAAATTTTCTTTTAATTTTTGTTTTGTGAGGAGGAGACACGTGTCAGTCTTAAATAATGCCAAATGGCAGGTTCTTAGAGTATCAACTCTCAAATATTATATTAAATGATTGAGTGACTTAAAGTGTTATGTAGGGTGATTTCTTTTTCTCCAAAGACAGGATTATCTAAACATAATTCTAGTGATGTACCTTTAGTAGATGAACATTTTACCTCAATATTTAGATTCAACTTATATGCAGTGTATGATCCACCATATTGATTTAGATAACATTTGATTACATTATTTATAATATTATATACGTATAATTTGTTAATATACAAATATATTCGTTGTGTGATTACCTTCATAGAAAGTAACAGCATGTGTTATTGAAGATATATCAATTCTCTTCTGTCTCTCATGCACTTGAAAGCGTGATGAAATGGCTCTAGAATTGTTACCTGGTTGAAGAGTACATTCTTTCTCAAACATGTTCGAGTATGCAAGGCTATAACCGATGACGTTCCCTCTCCATCTGTATATGTAATATCTATCATAAAAAAATAATTGTATTAATATATGTTTTATGGAAAAATATAACTTTTTCATACTTCGTTTTGGCATGCATTATAAATATATATATGTTTAATTTTTATACATGATAGTTTTATAAAAATAGAAGCTTTGGTCCATAATGCCTTTTTTAAGTATATTAAAATGCAAAACGAAAATCCCACTAAAAATTAGACTAGGCGAAAAATAAATCCCACTAAAAACGCTGATTGAAATTTGTTCCCTAAATGCCACTGAATAATAATAATAATAATAATAATAATAATAATAATAATAATAATAATAATAATAATAATAATAATAATAATAATAATAATAATAATAACAACAACAATAATAATAATACTAATAATAATAAAAATAATAGTAAATAACCAAGAATAACATGTATTTATATATTACTGAGATAGATGTCAAAATAAGTAGTTTTTATATTTATTAAGAAATATTTAAAAATAGTAATTGCATTAATATAGTAATTAATATTATTCCTTAAATATGTAGGTTTCATATCAATTTTCAAAAGGTAATCACTAACATAAGAAGTCAATCATGATTAATTTCTAAAATTATGGAGAGTAAGAAAAATTCGGAAAAATTATACTTATTTGAGAATCTCAAAAACCTCATTTACTTTCGTATTATTTTACTTTTACAAAAAAAATTCAGAAATAATTTAGTTTCTTCTTAAATCCATTTATCATTTTTAAAGATGACGGTGATAATGATGATGATTATTATTATTAGTATTATTATTAATTTTATTTTTAAAAATATTTAAAAATCAACGTTATATTTTTCCATTTTTTTATTAAGAATAAATAATATATTTGAGTGTCATTTCTTTTTTGAATAAATTATAACCACCGTAAATAAGGATGAAAAATATTTTGCAGAATGATAGGGCATCACCACCGTAAAATTCTACAGAAGAAACTTCACATGATGAAACTGCCAGATCATCCGTAAAATACGTGCAAGGAGACATCCATTCAATATTCTTGCTGACATGGCTGCTAAGGTGTTAAAAAATTGTCCAATCAGCATGCCAAATGTCGTAATTCTAGAAGCCAAAACTCTCAAATTTTATATACTAGTATTCTGACCCGTGCAATGCACGGGGCAGAACGAATTTTTTGTCGATTTTGAATTATTTCAATCAATTTTTTTTTCAGTATAAAGAAAATATATTGCTCACATGATTTTTAATACTACAGATGAAAAATGCCAAAATAAAATAAATAATATTTGAGGAACTAAATGTAGAGTTAACTATATTTATTTTAATACCAATTTTATGAAAGACTTCAGGGTATACAACAATTTTTTGTATGATTGTAAGGGTTTCCATTATCATCCAGAACTAATATCTTTAATCATGTCTTTGTCTTCACTCCTGAAACAGCAACATAAAGTTGACCATATGTGAACACTGACTTGGTTAAAAATAATTCCACAAATTACAATGTTTGACCTTGACTTCTGTTGATAGTCATAGCAAAACGTAAAGCGATCGGGAATAGTCTTCTTTGGAACTTCAAGGGTAGGCCTGAATCAGATGGTACCAATTTCATTCTAGGGATGTAAACCTTTTCCCCGACTCGATTTCCCGAAACCACAATTGCACCGATAACATTATTTTGCAGCTCTTGAACGATTAATCTTGTCCCATTACACAACCCAGATGTTTGGTCAATGTTTATCAATAGCATAATTGGTATCCCTTTTTTCAAGTCTATTTTGTGGTTTAGGATTCCCGAACATTTGATTTCATTCAAAAACTCAACTGTTATCAAATCGCCATCAACACCTACATAAGATAGGTAAGGTGATGAATAATATACTCGTGATCATAATTTTCAAATTTAGTACTCCGTATTATTTAAAATTGTTTCTTAATAATATTTTTCATAAATTTTATCAATTACCATATGTTAAGAAAATAATCTATTCTTGGAAATCATATCATACCATTCATGGCTATGCATGATTCATGCAGTAACGCACGGCCCTATTAAGAGAGTTTCACATTTAATTGTTTACTTATCTTTTGTATTTTAGGAAGGACTTTATTATGGTGAGAATTTCTTGCAAATGCTACAAATATACATGCGTGGCACAGATAAATACCATCTTGAGTTTATTGCCTTGTTATCATTGAAGGCAGACAACGTATACAACTGTATCACACAAACACAAATCCTCCAACATTCACTTGTCTGATTCATTTTTGATACAGGGTGAATGGGCTTGAAAGACATGACGATTTATCAAAGAAATTACTTGTAGTGTTCTTTCCAAGGCAACATTTTTGAATGGAGAAGAACACAATTGAAATGAATGTATGCTAACGTGATATATAATTAAAGAAATTAGAAATCTCCTAAATTTGGTAGCTAAATCATAATCGTGAATAGGACTTTCCATGGCAAAATTTGTGAATCGGACTTACCGAATTCTGAAGGCATAATCGTGTGATTTGTTGTGAAGGCTTAGCAAATTTTAATTCGGACTTGCCACACTTTGAAGGCTTCATCTAGCAATTGATTTCTCACATACGGAAATCCCTAATCTTCAACCAAGGATTTAGGAATCATACAGCGAATCCCATAGGAGGAAAGGAATTTTTTTGAATTCGAAATTCTTTAGCTGTCATCTCGGCAGATCTTCAGCCAGCGAACATCGAGGGAAAGAATTTTTTTGAAGCGAGCGATTCATTTTTTGAAGACCAGCAATTATCGCAGATACTTCTGCGGTCAAGTGGAATAACCGAATAAAGGATAGGGAGATCCACTGGTGCAGTCTGTAGCAAATTTTCCTTTAATTTTACTATTATTACGTGGCTCGGTGACGTGTTCAATTTTTGCCAAATAGGCATGCCAAATGTCGTGTTTCTGCAGCTCCGACTCTGCTTTATATATATAAAGGACTAGTATTTTGACCCGTGCAACGCACGGGGTCGAACAAAATTTTTATTGGTTCTAAAACTTTTTTAATGAAATATTTTTCCCAGAATAAAGAAAATATATTTCCCTACGATTTTTAATACTATATACAAAAATTCCAAAGTAGAATAAACAATATTTGAGGAATTGAATGTGTATTCAACCAAGTTTTTTTTAATACCAAACTTTTTGAAAGACTGTAGGGTATCATTGTCATCTAGAACTAATATTTTTAATTTTGTCATCTAGTTGCAAGGGTATCATTGTCATCTAGAACTAATATTTTTAATTTTGTTTTTGTCTTCACTCATGGAACCATAACATAAAGTTGACCATGAGTGAATACCAACTTGGTTAAAAGTAATGCAAGAAATGACAATGTTTGACTTTGACTTTTGTTGATAGTCATTGCAAAATATAAGACTATTGATATTTGCCTTATAAATAACTTCAAGAGTGGTCCTAGATCAGATGGTATCAATTTCATTAGGAGTATGTAAACTTTTTGCTGACTCGATTTCTCAAAACCACAATCGACCAACAACATTCTTTCACAGCTCTTCAAGGATTAATCGTGTACCATTACATAATCCATATACTTGGTCAATGTTTCTCAATATCAAAATCGTTAAGCCATTTTTAAGATTATTTTGTAGTTTTGGATCCCCGAACATTTGATTTCATTTAAAATTTAATTGTTATTTAATTGTCATCAATAATTACATCTGAATCGGCCTGACATAGATGAAGAATCAAAACTCAGGCACACCATTTCATATTAGGGAATGAGGGATATGACAAATTCATTTACCATCTCTACAACCTCAAGCATGGTCCAGTAGTGCCCTATCCTAAAAAATGAATAAATTTTCATACTCTCCAATAGGTTCAATTAGGATAAGTGAAGTCCACTAACTCTTCACAAAATAACTTGTGTCTAGAATTAATAATTTATGCGGAATTTTAAGGTCAGATGTTTCATTAATCACTTGTCTAAGTTTTTCATCTCTAACTTTAATTATCCAATCAGAAAAAATTTGTGTGTCCCTACCTGGGATAGAGGACGTAAAAGAATGTAATATCATATTCTTTGCTAACATATAAATTTTAAAATACGACCATAATTTTAAAGAATAGATAATAGCACTCACAATTTTCTCTCTTGAAGTTTTGGGTAAAACAGGAAGAGTTTGCCAAAAATCACCTCTGAGTACAACTATTTTCCCTTCGAGTCCTACTTTTTCCCCTCCGAATTCAACTATTTCCCCTCCAAATGGTTCATTTCTAGAGTTTTTATTAGAGAAATTCATTACATCTCTCATTTTGTGATCCAGCACCTTAAAAATAAATCTATTCATCATCCATGCTCCATCCCATATTATTAGACTTACTTGTTGGATTAGTTCTGCTTTCGGACTCTCTTGTTTGATGGTACACGTTATGCAATAGCCCAAAGATCAGAGGAGATTGAGAATCTCAAGTGTAATGTCATTCACCCATGTCCTTCTCCCATGAAAAAGTAATGCTGCAATACAACTGGAAATGACATTCAAGACAATCTTATCATTTGACATTAGAGAAATAAACATTGATTTCTATAAAAAAAAATATTTTTTCAGTTCCACTGTAACCATACATAAAAAAGAAACTTCCTCTTTCAGGTGTCACAACTTCCATTATCTCATCGTATATATTGTGCTGATATTCATTCATCGTAGATAAATATCTCATAAGATCATATGTAAACTTTTCTTTTTCACTATTATAATGCAAAATCATTCAAGCCCTTGATAGTATTCTCGTCAATATACAAAATGTTTTATCAAAATAGAAATAATTATAAATATGAAATTATATTTCTCTTTGATGTGGTTGTAACTTGTAACTTAGTCTCGATCTTATTAGTCTCCATTCGGATTTAATATTTTGACCCGTGCCATGCACGGGCCAAACAAATTTAGCCAAAACTCTCAAATTTTATATACTAGTATTTTGACCTGTGCATGGGCCAAACAAATTTTTTGCCAATTCTTATTTTTTTCATGCAATATTTTTTGCGGATTAAAGAAAATAAATTTCTTACATGATTATTAATAATATATACATCAACATCAAAGTAGAATAAATAATATTTGAAGAATTGAAAGTATACAAAACAAAGACTTATTCAAATCCAAATTTTATGAAACACTTCAGGGTATACAACATTTTTTGTATGGCTGCAAGGGTTTCTATTGTCATCTAAAATATACATTTTTAATCATGTATTTGTCTTCACTCGTAAAGCAACAACATAAAATTAACCATAAGTGAATAGTGACTTAGTTAAAATAATCTAACAAAAGTTAATGTTTCACCTTAACTTTTTTTTAATGATTTGGCCTTAGATTAAGAATAATTTAAGAGCATGGTTGAGATATTGAATATCAAATGACTTGGAATAAAATATTGAGAAGATCATGAATGTTTGAATCATATATTGTGCGCATGATATCAAATGGTTGATTATGAATTGAGATTCAATTTATTTGGATGTTCGACGCTTTAGATATGCTTACTCAGCTTCATCGCTGAGCGTGTAGTATGTTTTATTTGCTACACGCAGGTAAACAGAAAGATTAATGTTATCCTGGCGGCAGATGGGGCGAGATTGTCAGGATGGATGTGACAAGTTTTTTTATGATATGTCAATATTAAATTCGCTTCCGCAATATTGTTAAATACTCCGTACTGCATATGTTATGAAAAATATTATTGAGATGAATAAAGTGTGTTTGAAAAGTTTTAAATTTTACGATTACCAAGTTAAATACTTTAGTCCGAATATGGCTGTAGACCTGGACGGATTAGGGTGTTACATGACTACCGGAAGATCTCTTGTTGTTCCACCGCTAAGGAAATGTGGGACAAGCTAGAAATCACATATGAAGGTACGGATCAAGTCCGAGAAGCTAAGATAGATTTTCTAACCCATGAGTATGAACTATTTCATATGAAGGAGAACGAGAAAATCGACGATATGTTTGAACGATTTTCAAAAATCGTAAACGATCTTCATGCTCTCAAGAAGACATATACGGACAAGGAGCTTGTAAGAAAAATCCTGCGGAGTCTCACACCGGAATGGCGCTCCAAAGCCGATGCTATCCAAGAATCCATCGGCATCACCAGTGTCACCATTGACGGACTTAGAGGTAACCTCAAAACCTATGAGTCTACCATTCTTTACCCCTCTTTAGGTGAACAAAAGAAGAATGGGATTGCACTCAAGGCATCCACAAGTCAAGAACTTGATGTGGAGGACTCGAGTGACAAAGACGAGTTCGGGATCGTGCTCAAGAAATTCCATAAGTTCATGAGCCAAGAGTATGAACGGAAAGGAAAGAAGCAAGGAAGTCCACCCAAATGCTATGGGTGTGGAGAAGTTGGGCATATAAAACCAAAATGTCCAAACGCCAAGAACAAGAATAAAATGTTCAAGAAGCACAAAGCCTACATCTCATGGGGAGGTGATTCCGGCGACGAGTCATCGGAAGGAGAAGAAAATGAGAGCGCCAACCTTTGTCTCATGGCACACGAGGAACCACCGGAAGAGGTATGTACCACTTCTAAAGATTCCTATACTTTTGATGATGTACAAGAAGCCTTTAATGAACTTTTTGATGAATATGTCAACGCTTCTAAAATTAACAAGGATTTGAAGAAACAACTTACTTCCATGGAGAAGGAAGTCGATAAACTATCAAAAGATAATGAAAAACTTAAAGAAGAAAATAAGTTTTTCGGAAAAAGAAGCGCCGACAAACCGGAAAGTTCAAAATGTAGTTCTTGTATATCACTTAAGGATCAAGTTGCAAAACTTGAAGGAACTTTGAAGAAATTTGGTGTTTCTCATAAAAACCTTAATGATGTTCTTGATAATTTGCAACTTACTAAACATGGCTTAGGATTTGAAAATGAACCTAATAATAAGGAAAAAGTTGAGCAACCATCTAGGAAACCTAAAGCTCAACTTAGGAATAATGAAAGACAAGAAAATAGACAACCTTGAACAATTAGGAACACTAGACTACCTAAAAAGAACACTAGGATGAACAATGATCAAGTTAGAAAACCTAGCAACTATTATCAACCTAGAAGAATGCATAATCCAAATGTTGTTTGTCATTATTGCAATAGGGTAGGTCATATAGCACCCGTGTGTTTTAGTAGGCATAGGCATTACACGTATAACAAAACACACACTCTGCATGGAACTAACCGAATGAAATCCTTTCAAAAAGGATATTCGAACTCTAACCAATCCCTGCAGGAATCAACGCAAAAGAAACCATATTACTTCTTCTATTATGATGAAAAGAAGAAGATTCACATACCACTTCCGGAACCCACACAAATCAAACCGAGGTATAGACATTCGGTTCGAGTAGACTGGAACCCGCCAACCGCAAAACAACGAGTTGGCCAAGGTAACACTTAAACACGCATGTTGGTACATGTGTGTGTGTGTGTGTTTGCGTACCATGCGTATGTGATTATGGGTGCGTGTGTTTATTAGTTTAAAAAGTCGTGTTACTAATCCTCAAGGACCCAAAAAGATCAAACGGGTACCAAAATGTTTTCATTGTAGGTGTTAAAGCCATGGGGAACAAAAGAAATCGATTTCAAGTTCCCAGGACTGAGTGTAAATCGATTTACAACCTTGAGATAATCGATTATCATTGTCCGCAGAAGTTTGGAGCAAATCCATCGCAAAACCTCAACAATCGATTTTCCAAGTCATGATAATCGATTATATGGAGCTGCAGAACTTTATTTGAAGTCAGGCGCAAAACAATCGATTGACTAAAACAAGGCAATCGACTATTGAAGCCTGCAGATCTTTCGGCGAAGAATCTGAAGACTGAGATAATCGATTTACACGTTGGGTAAATCGATTATCAACGGCGATTTTTCAAAAATCTAACCGTTACAGAGACGTTAAAACTGCATTCAAGGCACCTTTTTGACTTCCCAAACGCATCTCAGGCCTCTTCCACTATATATTGGTGATATCCTTTCATTTTTTACTCAGTCAAATCACAATTCCTTCATATATTCATCAATATTTCATCCTTCTTGCAATTATTCTTCAGTGTTCTTGCAAAATCTCTGCAAATTTCTCTTTTCTTTGTCTTGCTCTCCCTCTCTCTCTTTGTTGAAATGGCAGGAGGTCAAAGAAAAAGATCCCGCACCGGCAAGAACGTGGCTTCTTCCTCGGCTCCTCCACCACCGGCGCACAAGTACCTCGACGGGTCGTTCCTTTGGTTCAACGACCACGAAGAGGCGACGCGGTTCTCGGAGAAATTTGAGCACCGGGAGATCCTCCCTCCCTGATTCTCCCCCGCCCGCTTCATTCATGACTCCATTCCACGTGAGGCACGGATTATCCTCGAACGTGGAAACTTCCTCGATCTCCTCTACATCAAGAAGGTCAATTATCAACCCTTTCTTGTTCGAGCTTTCTACTCGAACTTGAAAAAGGATGAGGACGGAGCATTGATCTCTAACGTCAATGGAGTGGACATCTATTTGAATGAGGAGAACATTCAAATCCTCACCGGGCTTCGTCGGAACGGAGAGGATCTCAGGCTCTACGTCGGAGAAGAAGGAGCACGGTTCAACGAGACCGCTCTCTTGGAGGAAGTGGGCATCCGACACTTCGTACCCACTCCCCAACAGCGGCGCTCTACGATTGCTTCCATGAGTCCCGTGTTTCGATTCATCTTTTATGTTTTTACACGGATTCTCAAACCCAGGAAGTTCAATCACACCACTCTCTCCCAGGAGGACACGAAGACAATTCATGCGATGATTCAAAACGCCAATCTCAATTGGTGTAAATTTGTGATGACTCACATGTTCAAGGCCACCTCCGACAATCGGCCGCTCCCCTACGCCCTCTTTGTCATGGCGATTCTTGAAGAATATAACTTCAAAACCGATGTTGGGCCAAAGATAAAGGGACAAAGCATTGGGAGATTGATGAATCCTCCTTCCACTCGGGCACCGACGAGACTCCGTTTCGACAGCCTCGTCCACGCCGCCAACCGAGAGCCACTGCCTCAGCTGCCACCACTTCGACCAATCCTTCTCTCGCCGAGCAAATGGCAGCCTTGACCGCCACTCTCTCTCGGATTGACACCAACGTCTCCAAAACGGCACACAACGTCAATACCTTGAGCCGTGAAGTTCACGGGTATTTTGACTTTGTCAATTACCCGTACGCTCAAATGGTCCCTTACGTTCCTCCACCGAATTTCGGAGGTGAACAAAGTGGGACTCAAAGCGTTGGTAGAAATGACGAGGTGGACGAAGAAGAAGAAGAGGAAGAAGAAGCCGATGATGATGATGATGGCAACGGTGACGAAGAAGAAGAAGAAGAAGAAGACATTGACGAAGAACAACTTCTCAATGATCTTTCCCCGGATTTCTAGAGCTCTAGCTCTACTTTCTTCTCTTCCTTATTTTATCATCTTTTAATACGCTTTCGTTATGTACTCCGCTATTTCCCTTAATTAATTAATAAAAATCTTTATGATTTTTGTTGTTAACAATCTTTTTGTTAATGTCAAAAGGGGAAGATAAGGGCTATGCATATGTTAAGGGTGAATTTTTTTAAGGGGGAAGTTTTTTCAAAAAGATCAAAACCCTATGCATATCCCCGTCTTGTTTGCCATTATCAAAAAGGGGAAATTGTTGGAACACACTTTGTACGATAAACTAAAGTCGTGTTCATTTCTAACAGGTTTTGATAATTGCCAAACCGCCGTGGATATAAAGAGTTTCGTTGAATAACTCAAGGCGTGAAGAATGGCTTGGAACAAGACCTAAAAGACTCAAGGACAAGATCAAGAATTGAAGACTTAGTCGAGTCGGTCTTTTGTGATCAAAACCGACAATAAATTCAAGTCTCGGTTCTCAAAAAGTCAAAACAATTTTTACAATCCATAAAATATTTTTTGTGCATCAAAACAAACATTCTTGATGATTTTTTATTGTTAAAATCCCTGGTCCTTGCTCAGAACCAAAACCACCTAAGTCGGCGTTCGGCTCTCGACGTTCGGTTTTTGGCGCCCGAACTAACTCCGTGGTTTTCAATATTTTAAACCCTGTTTTTACCTCTGAGCATTTTTAAAATGTTTCCAAATAATTAGTTTATAAAAACCACTTTTGTATCTTGGTCAATCGGTCTAATACGTGAAAAACGGTCTAAACCGTACGTACGTATTATACGACCTTGGAGACTTGGTTTTTACCAAACAAGTCTTGTTTTCACTATTTAATACCATATACAATATTTTCCAAACCTGGTTTTTACTTTTGGAAACACTTCGTTTTTGGACCTCGGTTTTTCAAAACGGGTTTCAGCTGGCTAGACTTTAGCTGGGTGATAATTGATTATCACCTTAGTGACAATCGACTATCAGCCCCTGCAGCTTTGAACTTCCAAAGTTCTGAAGCACGCAATAATCGATTATCAGCTTTGCAATAATCGATTATCAGTCTTTGCAGCTAAAACCCAAAATCTTCTGAGAGGACCAATAATCGATTATCACTTCTTGACAATCGATTATCTGGGTTACCGTTGTCCTCCAACAGATAGAATTTTAAATTTTTGGACAGGGAATATTTGGATAATCGATTATCATGGTTTGACAATCGACTATCAGCCTCTGTCCCTGAAAAATTTGTCTTCATCCTGTTGGAAATTCTAGCAACGGGTTTATCCCATTTTGGGCTATAAAATGGCACCCAAATCCTCTCATTTGACACACAATTCTTCAACATTTCAATACTCTTTCATTGCATAAGCATTCCTATTTTTTCTTAGCTATTTGAGAGCCAATTCTTGAAGAAATTGTCGTGTTCTTGAGCGTTTACTAGTTCACTCATATCTACTCTTTGTGAGAGTTTTATTCCTGAGTGTTTAAGTGTTTTCATACACTTTAAGGGAGGTTGTTCCCTTGTTGTAAACTCGAAGGAAGTTCCTTGTTCCTTCGTGAGAAGTCTTGGAGTGCGGTATCTCCGAGCAAAGGTGTTGAGGCTCGTGTGACTCGGGTTCTCAAGTTGTATCGGTTTGTTAAGCACCCTTAAGCTTAACGGAGTTAGTGTAGCTCGAGAGAGTCTCTCGGGGGGCTGGATTAGCCACACGTTGTGGTGAACCAGGATAAAATCCGGTGTGTTCCTTCCTTACGCTCTTTACTTTAACGCTCTCGTTTTAATTTCCTGCGATTTTGTTTTAAACGCTATTCACCTCCCTCTAGCGTTGGGCCTTTATTCTAACAATTGGTATCAGAGCCTTACTCTCTGAAAGACTTAACCGTTTGAGAGAAACAATCAATGGCTTCTACTCAAAACTTATACGCAGGTTTAGGAGAAGGACAATCCACCACGAGGCCTCCATTATTTGATGGAACAAATTACACATATTGGAAGGAGCGAATGAGAATTTTCATCCAATCCAACAACTTTCTCCTATGGAGAATTATCAAGAATGGGGAAGAAGTACCCATGAAGAAAGTTGGGGAAACCACCATTCCAAAACCGAAGATGAATACGATGCGCAGGATATCAAGAAAATAGAGAACAACGCCAAGGCGATCAACATTCTTTATTGTGCAGTAAACCCGGATGACTTGTAACGCCCCAAAACATA
The DNA here is from genome assembly GCA_003260385.1 of Cuscuta australis. Classification (NCBI taxonomy): domain Eukaryota; kingdom Viridiplantae; phylum Streptophyta; class Magnoliopsida; order Solanales; family Convolvulaceae; genus Cuscuta; species Cuscuta australis. The sequence goes on from NQVE01000201.1 coordinate 392,231, forward strand.
CCCTAAAATTTTTAATGAATAAATATTCAATTAGTCAAATTTGTTTCGCTTAAAATAAATAGTTATTGGGCTTTGGGCCGAAATGAAATGTGTTTTGACATCCAATATCACAAATCAGGATAAGTCTCATAGAGATAAATCCAATATGTTGAATATTTGTGTAGTCTTGATTGGGAACATAAGTACAGACCCAAATCAAGAATAAATAAAGAAATTATTTATAATATGAACTTTAAAATGATTTATTGAAATAAATCATGAGAACAAATGATATGAATTAAATGTGAGAACCTTTTGAATAAAGGTCAAATAAACCAATTTTGACTCTGTCAAAGTCAAACACTCAAAAATATGATGTCGGAAAAAGTATTTCAAATAAATATAAAAATTATATAGTTGGATAGAATTCGACTGTCTGATCTCAAAGATGCAAACGGATTTCAATTCGGAGAAAGTTGGACCAAAAAGTGTACCCCGACTGGCACCAAATTAGTCCCAATCAGTGAAGAGTCGTAGCAATCAGACTAAATCAGCCGACCTTCCCATTTCGCCGATCGTGAGTCACCACTGACTCAACTCCATTAGCTCCTTCTTCTTCACCAATATATAAGGAAGACCTCTCTTCCTCATTTCTTCACCATTCTTCTTCATTCTTCTTCCTAAATGTTCATGAAAGTGTGAGGAGTGTTGTGGTGCTGTCAATTTGGTGTGAAGTCGCTGGAGTTGGGAGAAATACTCGCCGGAAGTTTCGCCGGAAAATTTCCAAAACCTCCATTAAGCTTCGAGGTAAGCCCTAGATATATCTAATGACTAGAATGTTCATATAGGTCGTTTCTACGTTCATAAATGGTCATTTGGTTGAGTTTTGTGTTTGACATGTTTGAAGAACCAAGAATCATAAACCTTGAATTTGATGTTAAAAATATGTTTTAATAATTCTAATATGATCTATGAACCTTGGAGAACATCTCTATATAGTTTAATTGAAGTTCGGTGACTAAAAATGGTTTTCCCGAAAAATGGACGAGGTTGAAGACGAATGAACAGTGGCTGAAAATCCACAGAGTGGATCGATCCCCTTCATTGGATCGATCCTCTGGGAGTTTTTCTTCTAGTTGGATCGATCCAGAGGGCTGGATCGATCTTCCGAAACTCTGGTCCGAAATTTTGTCTGAAATTGCTATTTTTGAGCTTTAAAATCCTATTTTTGATACCAATTGATTATGATTATTATAAAAATGATTTTTCATAACAAAAATGATGTTTTTAACAAATTAAAACATTATGTGATGCATGACGGTAAGTTCGGGTGTTAACACTCGAGACTAGGCCACTAATTGTTATTAAATGTTATGTTAAATGATTATTATGATGAACTATGATTGTGGCCAATTATGAATGATTAACCTACTGATTGGTATGATTAACTCATGATTAAAAATGGATATAATGATGATTATGAAATTGATGTATATTATTAAGGATATCTAGAAGAACTCTAAGATATACCCACTTGTATAATGATGATGAATATTAAGGATATCTAGAAGAACTCTAAGATATACCTCCTTGACCAATTCATATTTCGGGTTAAAACGTACGTACGGGATCCAGACTGGATATCACCACCCGACAAATCATTTTTCAGTTGGTACGTAATCCACATGACTCATAGGGTGGATTATCGATTCTTGTGTTCTGCATTAAACTATTTATAGTTTAAGGGCCTGGTTAGAAATGTTGCCTTAGACTAGGAATAGCTAAGAGCTTGTTATAAAATGATTTGGCCTTGTATTAAGAATAATTTAAGAGCATGGTTGAGATATTGAATATCAAATGACTTGGAATAAAATATTGAGAAGATCATGAATGTTTGAACCATATATTGTGTGCATGATATCAAATGGTTGATTATGAATTGAGATTCAATTTATTTGGATGTTCGATGCTTTAGATATGCTTACTCAGCTTCATCGCTGAGCGTGTAGTATGTTTTATTTGCTACACGCAGGTAAACAGAAAGATTAATGTGATCCTGGCGGCAGATGGGGCGAGATTGTCAGGATGGATGTGACAAGTTTTTTTATGATATGTCAATATTAAATTCGCTTCCGCAGTATTGTTAAATACTCCGTACTGCATATGTTATGAAAAATATTATTGAGATTAATAAAGTGTGTTTGAAAAGTTTTAAATTTTACGATTACCAAGTTAAATACTTTAGTCCGAATAGGGCTGTAGACCTGGACGGATTAGGGTGTTACAATTTGGTATCAGAGCAAATGGTTTTAAAACTGATCTTCGGATCAAAAATTTGATATTAAAAAAAAATGTCAATCACATCCACGACTCTCGCATCCCTCTACTCCAGGAAAAAGGTATGAGAATTTACTTGGTAAATAATGACTCTATTAGAATTCTCATTAAATAACAATTGATTAGTACTGAAACCGTATCGAGCGTAGACTCTAGTTGAACTTTTGTACTCAGTGTAGAGACAAAAGAATAAACGATATGTTTATAATCTCCTGATACGTTATCAACGTACATTACGCATCGCAAGTGACGAAACTGATCTGCATCGCAAAATTGTACGAAAGTGAGACGACTATGAAGAAACGATAAATGTTGAGAAACATCTGTGAAGCTGATGTCAAAGATCCTCATGTGGACTCAAGACGATCTAATCGTTGATTCAAACACGAACGTTTAGAATCAAGAAACTCTGTTATCTAAAGTATCCGATATTATTGTTTGACTTATTAGGACACATTATGCGATTACTTGATGTGAATCAAAATCGTTCGTTAAGCGGCAATTCTTTGTAAAACATCGTTGAAGTCCCATACAAGGAAATCGACATTATCCTAGTATGCATTAACTGACTGAACGTCGTTGCTGTTGTCAACTTATGATGAAGAATTCCTCAACTGAAGACCAATGATGGTAACCTTATAGAGGTGAAAGCAAAGCTGATTTCTAAACCGACCAAGTTCATCTCGAATATATATACGAAAACATCTCAAGTGTGAAGTCTATTCGTGTGATACCCAAAAAGAACATCTAAGCTAAAGGAACGTACCGAAAGTATGTCACCCCTCTGATATGAACTTCTTATGTTTCATCGTTCAAAATTCTGTCAATCTTGATCCTCGAAAGGACCAATATTCGTAAATCTGTATTGAATATGTTTCCGTTTAAAAAAAAACTCAACTATGAAGATTGCCTGACAAGGAATCATCTGATAAAGTGTTTCCTCCTTGGGAGAATGCATGTTCTGATCATACGCGAATAAAGAAGAATCTATGAGACTCTGTATCAACTAGTGTCAGTTGAACAATTCATTATCCTTTACCTCATATCGATGACTTATTTGATCAGCTTAGAGGATCCATTGTGTTCTCTAAGATTGACTTACGGTCAGGATACTGTTAAATCCTTGTTATGGAAGATGGACAAACTGACAATCAAGAATCGCTACCTTCATTACGTATAGACGATTTGTTCGAAGAACCTGTTTGTTAGAAGTTATAGACAGCTCGACCTTGTTGCATAAACTGATTCCTTTCATGAAGCGATTAATGACTTAATTGCTTATCGTCAAAAATGTCGATGTAACCTGATTGAATAAGTGAAGCAAAGTGATGCTAACAAGACAAATCGATTGATTCGTTTGACGTAAAATACAGAACGAGACGTAAAACAGTAACACCAACAGTGAAAGACTGAAGAATGAAGAAAATGTAGCTGCACTGACCATACAGCTTTGAATAATATTTATGACTAACTCGTAATGTTCAAAGACGATATTATTTCAACATGAATGCAACTTAGATTACATGAGGAAAGTTAAGATGCAATTCTAGGTCTAATCTCTCAGGATTGCAAACTCGTCGTAACCGGCTCCGGACCCGGGAAAGCTTTAGCAAACTCTAGTTTGTCTGAAGCTCGTCAACAAAGAAGAAGAAATAAAAAGTTTCCCTGACTAGAAGCCATGAAGTTCTGTCTCACTGCATCGTCTAAGAATTTGAGAAGGTTATTGAAATAACCGTCAATGTTTAAAAGACCAATGGGTCTATTGTGTAACCCTTCAGAAGCCCACGAGATCAAGGTAAACAACCTTCCATAGTGTCAACTCTCCAGGAAGAACAATGAAAGCTTCCACGGCATGATTCATCTCAAATATTTGTAGTAATTGCTGGAAACTGTGTGCTCTACACCGTACGTAGGTCCATAGACCCGTCGTATTGCGATGTACCCAGGAATGAAACCTCTAACGAGACCACCATTGGTAAAGACTGTTGAAGCAACAGCTCCTTGTAGGCCAACGTTGCCTCCTCCATAAGCAAGACTAATTCTTCGTCTTAACAATTCCCTTCCTAAATCTACCGCAGTAGCCATAAACTTTGATTCTACCAAGAGAATGACTGCCAAGTAGACCAACGAATCTTATGGTATAAGGAAGTGTTCGAGAAGTTCCTTCCATAATGTGAGAATGTGAGATACTCTTTTAATAATCGTGATATATATGTCTTTGAAACCTGACCATGGATGGAAAGGTAATTATCACCAGCCAAAATATGTACAGTAAATGGACTCAAATTACTGCATACGAGAACGTACTCGCTAATGCTATAAGTTTGCTGACGATATGACGTGTTGAGACTCTTGAACAGTTAGATTCGTTGTCCTAAACACGTTCAAATCCGAGACGAAAAGTCAAAATGACTATTTCTAAAACATCGAACCCTTGAGTATTTTCCAAAGAGTGAACATCGAAAGAAGAAATCTACAATTTGTAACGGCAATTCGCAAACGCTATCTTTATATCTCGTGACTCGTATCCTTGAATTACTCAAGCTTGATGTGTTAACTACACTCTTGAAACATCTCGCTTGATCAATCTTGAAAAGATTGAATTCCATTGTTGTATCAAAATATTAAACCCTGGGAACTTGTCTTAATTCATCAAGATACGTTATAACCGATCTTTGAAAAACTACACTCTGTGAACTACGGTAAAAGCATTCTGATTGGAATATTATGTTGAGCCTCTCTTGTGAACCACAAAATGGTTGATGCGATTATGTTATCTCTGAAGATTATTATCGATGATCTCATTTGACCCAACAAACTCCGTTATGACCCTACTAAGGGAATGTATGTGCAACAACCAGAGAAGAAGTGACGTCACAAGGATCAAGCTCAATCATTCAAGTGAAGATTCCGAACCTATATGCGATGTTGGTGTAAGAACTAGTAAAGATTCCTCACTCTATGATTCATGAATTGAATCACGCACTGAAGATATTATCTTCTTCACTCGAAATGAAATCAACCATAGTGTTACATCAAACCTGTCATTATCAAGAACGTATCTGGATATATTCCAAACTCGATGAAGAAAGTTGAATACGACAAGACGTATATGAAACGCCACTCTAACGTTATCACCTGTGGATACGAATTAATGCAAAGACTCATTAACGATAATGAGATCTACCATGAAGTAAACGAAGAAATGTTTTGGTATAAGGTCGATAAATGACAAGCTACTGTACAACGAGTAGTACCTCCTCATAATGCATGATAAATCCCATATCCTGAAAATCTTGGACCACGAAAAGCCATTTGATGTTACTACAAATCATTCTGAACTATATGAATAATGTGAAGATGTCTTGAATGACTTGGATGATTTTGCTAAAACGTATGGATTGAAACAACCTCGGAATCTCCTACTACATCTATTGTGATTCAAAACTACAAATGCTGCTAAGGGACTTTCAATCAAAGAAAGAATGTTGTTGACTAATGACATACAATCGAGATTTGTGAATAAACGAAATAATGTACAAATATGTCTAGTATGATCCAAAATACGATGTTATACCTTGCAAAGGAACTTAAGTTATGGTTGTTGAATCTGAGCGGGAACCTACGAAATGGATTGTTGGATGCCTTGCCTATTAATCTCTTGGAGAAAGAACGAGTTTGATAACATCGACAGTTTGAGAATACGTATCCGTTTGGACAATGAGGTAATTATGGTTTAACCAAATGAACATGACACGGTCATGATAAAGGTGAATCACTACGAAATGTTAAACGTTGACCATTAGAAGAATTTCGAGGACGAAATTCCTTTAAGGGGGGAGAAATGTAACGCCCCAAACATACCCTAAAATTTTAATGAATAAATATTCAATTAGTCAAATTTGTTTTCGCTTAAAATAAATAGTTATTGGGCTTTGGGCCGAAATGAAATGTGTTTTGACATCCAATATCACAAATCAGGATAAGTCTCATAGAGATAAATCCAATATGTTGAATATTTGTGTAGTCTTGATTGGGAACATAGTACAGACCCAAATCAAGAATAAATAAAGAAATTATTTATAATATGAACTTTAAAATGATTTATTGAAATAAATCATGAGAAAATGATATGAATTAAATGTGAGAACCTTTTTGAATAAAGGTCAAATAAACCAATTTTGACTCTGTCAAAGTCAAACACCCAAAAATATGATGTCGGAAAAAGTATTTCAAATAAATATAAAAATTATATAGTTGGATAGAATTCGACTGTCTGATCTCAAAGGTGCAAACGGATTTCAATTCGGAGAAAGTTGGACCAAAAAGTGTACCCCGACTGGCACCAAATTAGTCCCAATCAGGGAGTCGTAGCAATCAGACTAAATCAGCCGACCTTCCCATTTCGCCGATCGTGAGTCACCACTGACTCAACTCCATTAGCTCCTTCTTCTTCACCAATAATAAGGAAGACCTCTTCCTCATTCTTCACCATTCTTCTTCATTCTTCTTCTAAATGTTCTGAGTGTGAGGAGTGTGGTGCTGTCATTTGGTGTGAAGTCGCCGGAGTTGGGTAAATACTCGCCGGAAGTTTCGCCGGAAAATTTCCAAAACCTCCATTAAGCTTCGAGGTAAGCCCAGATATATCTAATGACTAGAATGTTCATATAGGTCGTTTCTACGTTCATAAATGGTCATTTGGTTGAGTTTTGTGTTTGACATGTTTGAAGAACCAAGAATCATAAACCTTGAATTTGATGTTAAAAATATGTTTTAATAATTCTAATATGATCTATGAACCTTGGAGAACATCTCTATATAGTTTAATTGAAGTTCGGTGACTAAAAATGGTTTTCCCGAAAAATGGACCGAGGTTGAAGACGAATGAACAGTGGCTGAAAATCCACAGAGTGGATCGATCCCCTTCATTGGATCGATCCTCTGGGAGTTTTTCTTCTAGTTGGATCGATCCAGAGGGCTGGATCGATCTTCCGAAACTCTGGTCCGAAATTTTGTCTGAAATTGCTATTTTTGAGCTTTAAAATCCTATTTTTGATACCAATTGATTATGATTATTATAAAAATGATTTTTCATAACAAAAATGATGTTTTTAACAAATTAAAACATTATGTGATGCATGACGGTAAGTTCGGGTGTTAACACTCGAGACTAGGCCGCTAATTGTTATTAAATGTTATGTTAAATGATTATTATGATGAACTATTATTGTGGCCAATTATGAATGATTAACCTACTGATTGGTATGATTAACTCATGATTAAAAATGGATATAATGATGATTATGAAATTGATGTATATTATTAAGGATATCTAGAAGAACTCTAAGATATACCCACTTGTATAATGATGATGAATATTAAGGATATCTAGAAGAACTCTAAGATATACCTCCTTGACCAATTCATATTTCGGGGTTAAAACGTACGTACGGGATCCAGACCGGATATCACCCACCCGACAAATCATTTCGGTTGGTACGTAATCCACATGACTCATAGGGTGGATTATCGATTCTTGTGTTCTGCATTAAACTATTTATAGTTTAAGGGCCTGGTTAGAAATGTTGCCTTAGACTAGGAATAGCTAAGAGCTTGTTATAAAATGATTTGGCCTTAGATTAAGAATAATTTAAGAGCATGGTTGAGATATTGAATATCAAATGACTTGGAATAAAATATTGAGAAGATCATGAATGTTTGAATCATATATTGTGTGCATGATATCAAATGGTTGATTATGAATTGAGATTCAATTTATTTGGATGTTCGACGCTTTAGATATGCTTACTCAGCTTCATCGCTGAGCGTGTAGTATGTTTTATTTGCTACACGCAGGTAAACAGAAAGATTAATGTGATCCTGGCGGCAGATGGGGCGAGATTGTCAGGATGGATGTGACAAGTTTTTTTATGATATGTCAATATTAAATTCGCTTCCGCAATATTGTTAAATACTCCGTACTGCATATGTTATGAAAAATATTATTGAGATTAATAAAGTGTGTTTGAAAAGTTTTAAATTTTACGATTACCAAGTTAAATACTTTAGTCCGAATGGGCTGTAGACCTGGACGGATTAGGGTGTTACAATTTGGTATCAGAGCAAATGGTTTTAAAACTGATCTTCGGATCAAAAATTTGATATTAAAAAAAAATGTCAATCACATCCACGACTCTCGCATCCCTCTACTCCAGGAAAAAGGTATGAGAATTTACTTGGTAAATAATGACTCTATTAGAATTCTCATTAAATAACAATTGATTAGTACTGAAACCGTATCGAGCGTAGACTCTAGTTGAACTTTTGTACTCAGTGTAGAGACAAAAGAATAAACGATATGTTTATAATCTCCTGATACGTTATCAACGTACATTACGCATCGCAAGTGACGAAACTGATCTGCATCGCAAAATTGTACGAAAGTGAGACGACTATGAAGAAACGATAAATGTTGAGAAACATCTGTGAAGCTGATGTCAAAGATCCTCATGTGGACTCAAGACGATCTAATCGTTGATTCAAACACGAACGTTTAGAATCAAGAAACTCTGTTATCTAAAGTATCCGATATTATTGTTTGACTTATTAGGACACATTATGCGATTACTTGATGTGAATCAAAATCGTTCGTTAAGCGGCAATTCTTTGTAAAACATCGTTGAAGTCCATACAAGGAAATCGACATTATCCTTAGTATGCATTAACTGACTGAACGTCGTTGCTGTTGTCAACTTATGATGAAGAATTCCTCAACTGAAGACCAATGATGGTAACCTTATAGAGGTGAAAGCAAAGCTGATTTCTAAACCGACCAAGTTCATCTCGAATATATATACGAAAACATCTCAAGTGTGAAGTCTATTCGTGTGATACCCAAAAAGAAACATCTAAGCTAAAGGAACGTACCGAAAGTATGTCACCCCTCTGATATGAACTTCCTTATGTTTCATCGTTCAAAATTCTGTCAATCTTGATCCTCGAAAGGACCAATATTCGTAAATCTGTATTGAATATGTTTCCGTTTAAAAAAAACTCAACTATGAAGATTGCCTGACAAGGAATCATCTGATAAAGTGTTTCCTCCTTGGGAGAATGCATGTTCTGATCATACGCGAATAAAGAAGAATCTATGAGACTCTGTATCAACTAGTGTCAGTTGAACAATTCATTATCCTTTACCTCATATCGATGACTTATTTGATCAGCTTAGAGGATCCATTGTGTTCTCTAAGATTGACTTACGGTCAGGATACTGTTAAATCCTTGTTATGGAAGATGGACAAACTGACAATCAAGAATCGCTACCCTTCATTACGTATAGACGATTTGTTCGAAGAACCTGTTTGTTAGAAGTTATAGACAGCTCGACCTTGTTGCATAAACTGATTCCTTTCATGAAGCGATTAATGACTTAATTGCTTATCGTCAAAAATGTCGATGTAACCTGATTGAATAAGTGAAGCAAAGTGATGCTAACAAGACAAATCGATTGATTCGTTTGACGTAAAATACAGAACGAGACGTAAAACAGTAACACCAACAGTGAAAGACTGAAGAATGAAGAAAATGTAGCTGCACTGACCATACAGCTTTGAATAATATTTATGACTAACTCGTAATGTTCAAAGACGATATTATTTCAACATGAATGCAACTTAGATTACATGAGGAAAGTTAAAGATGCAATTCTAGGTCTAATCTCTCAGGATTTGCAAACTCGTCGTAACCGGCTCCCGGACCCGGGAAAGCTTTAGCAAACTCTAGTTTGTCTGAAAAGCTCGTCAACAAAGAAAGAAGAAATAAAAAAGTTTCCTCTGACTAGAAGCCATGAAGTTCTGTCTCACTGCATCGTCTAAGAATTTGAGAAGGTTATTGAAATAACCGTCAATGTTAAAAGACCAATGGGTCTATTGTGTAACCCTTCAGAAGCCCACGAGATCAAGGTGAACACAACCTTCCATAGTGTCAACTCCTCCAGGAAGAACATGAAAGCTTCCACGCATGATTCATCTCAAAATATTTGTAGTAATTGCTGGAAACTGTGTGCTCTACACCGTACGTAGGTCCATAGACCCGTCGTATTGCGATGTACCCAGGAATGAAACCTCTAACGAGACCACCATTGGTAAAGACTGTTGAAGCAACAGCTCCTTGTAGGCCAACGTTGCCTCCTCCATAAGCAAGACTAATTCTTCGTTTAACAATTCCCTTCCTAAATCTACCGCAGTAGCCATAAACTTTGGATTTCTACCAAGAGAATGACTGCCAAGTAGACCAACGAATCTTATGGTGTAAGGAAGTGTTCGAGAAGTTCCTTCCATAATGTGAGAATGTGAGATACTCTTTTAATAATCGTGATATATATAGTCTTGAAACCTGACCATGGATGGAAAGGTAATTATCACCAGCCAAAATATGTACAGTAAATGGACTCAAATTACCTGCATACGAGAACGTACTCGCTAATGCTATAAGTTGCTGACGATATGACGTGTTGAGACTCTGAACAGTTAGATTCGTTGTCCTAAAACACGTTCAATCTCGAGACGAAAAGTCAAAATGACTATTTCTAAAACATCGAACCCTTGAGTAATTTCCAAAGTGAAACATCGAAAGAAGAAAATCTACAATTTGTAACGG